>REGM01000025.1:376168-424205 GCA_004194415.1 Aurelia aurita | reverse complement strand
GGGGGGTAAAGTCTTTAAGAATTGCATTTAATCCAAAGCTTTTTAGACATGACTGCTATAAAAAAATGCAAAGAAGCAATATCAAAGAAAGCAAAAGAGCATTAATTTTTTTAAATGTCAATGAGATTTAATGAAAATACTCGGGTATCCGGACCTCGATAATCCAGATTTCTCTAATATCCTGACTTCCATTAAAAATCCAAGAGTTTCGGAGGGTAAAAGTTTCAGACAAAAGCGTCCGATAACAATTTTGGATATATTTTTTGCTCAAGATACTTCTATTTGAACAGGGGCGTTAGGACACCTATATTTACCTTGTTGCTATTTATTGTTTTTTCTCTCATCTTTTTGTCTCTCCTTGTGATAAAACTGGCCTTGACCAAAGTTTTCGGTTTGGTCATTTGAAGTTTGACCCCCCTTTTTCCCTGTGGAATTTGACCCCCATTTGATATGCATGTTAAGGAATTATGTCGAAAAATAAACCAAAATTATTGCATTTTCGAGTATAAGACCATTCCTCAATAAAGAGAAAGCTAAAATGCTACCAACATCTGTTGTTATCTCACATTTTTCATATTGTCCCCTGATATGGCTATTCTGTAGCAAAACAAAGATATAAGGTGTGTTTGATTGGTGGCAATTCCGAAAACGGTGGATTTAGTAGACTCTGAATTTGTGTTTGATTGACTCTGAGATTCTCAAAACGGTAGGTTTCGTAGGTATGGAAGGCCTTGTGAGCCTTCTGATCTAAAAGGCAGAAAGTTTAGCAGACTTTGGAGGGATTCTCGTCTTCACTAGCAAACCACCGCCATAGCGAATCCGAAACCTACCGTTTTAAGAGTTTTATGTTTGATTGGGAAATATATTTCCGTCCCTGTGAAGTTTACTGTTTTCAGAAGTTGGTAGGTTTTGAATTACCAATCAAACACACCCATAAATCGGACAAATAAGTGTGCCTTGAGAGGGTTTTGTACGGAGACTACGACTCATCATTTGAACAGCTCTTAGCTAGGCATGGAAGCATTACAGTCCATCAAAAGAACCTATAAAGTCTTATGATTGAAATTTATAAGACTATGAACCATCTAAATCCCTCATATAATTGGGAGTTCTTTGTCAAAAAGGATATATTCTACAATCTCTGCACCAAAGAGCTGTGCAGGCTTCCATCAGCACAGTCACATCGATATGGACTACTCTAGATGATGAACTAAAGAGAAGTGGTACCTTGAGAAATTTTAAAACGGGGATCGCAGAATGGGATGGCAAGGGATGTAATTGTTTAATTTGTAAATAATCTTGTTATATTGCAAATAGTTGATTTCAATTAGTTTTTATTAACTATGTATATTTACCAACTTTAAATAATGTTGTGGCTAAGATAATGTGTATTCGTGCACCTTCACAGAAGAAAGGCTTTAAGCCAGTCACCACGATTGTGGTTAAAAACCCAGTCGAACACAGGAATACAAGGGAGTCAAATTTCAAATTTCCAACCGAAAACGCTTAGGTCAAGCCCAATTTGAAGACAAGGAGAGACAAAAAAAAACAATAAATAAATAACAACTGATTTGAAGCATTTCACAAAGAAAACACACAGTGAGTTTTGCCGAAAATCTCACAAAGAAGACACAGCCAGTTTTATTGGAACTTTACTATGAAAAACGGATCTTCTTCAAACAATAACGCTCAAAGGATTACGGAACCTACAGCGGAATAAAATGCACAGGTGGTTCAAAAGAGGATCCGTAACTTCAACTGAAAATCGACTTTCTTATAAAAAAAGGACTGCCTTTCTGGCGGTAAGCATTCCACTGCTGCTTCTCCAACCTCGCTCTTGGACCACGCATTCAAACGAAACTTTAAATCAATCACACATTACGTGCCAAAAATCCCTAACGATTTGCTAATGTTTGTTGTTTTCTTAGTTTAGTGAAAGACGCTGTAATCCTTGGGAAAACAAAATGTTAGTTCGATTACCTTGCAACTTTGTCTATCAAATTGTATTCTGAAAGCTGATTTGGTTTGATTTAAACTTACTTTGCTTACAAGTTACAGTGGAGTTAGCTTTTGCTTCAACTGACAGTCTCAATTTAGAATTGTGTTCCTTTGCATCGCTAAATCTATTTACGCGGATCAAAGTATCCTTGGGGTCTCTCTGCCGGTGCTCGCGTTGTGGTGATTTGGTGGATAGTGGGTGGTTTGCATAGACCTTGGGGGTACTTTAGTTGTTGTTTTCTTTCAGTTTTAGTCTCAATGTTGCTTTAATTTAGCGTTTTTATTTCTTAATTTATTGCTGTTATTTCTTAAAACGTTGTAAGTGGCATTTGTAGTGAGGACCCGGTGACCGGATTGAGTTTAATTTTCATCGCTGTGGAGCTTAAATGTTACCAAATTTGATACAGAGGCTTAGGCATGTTTTGGAGGATTCCTCGAGGAAAAACTTTCATAAAATCCCTTGTAACATGACAAAATAAGACTGACATTAGCCAACTAAATTTTATCATCCAAGTTGGCATGTTAGCTGCACTGAAAGAATCATTTTGAAACAATATGATAAATAGCAAGCAAATTACAAGCTTGCAAACGTTTTAAATTTTTGCTAACTCACCCAGTAAAACCATTCAATTCTGGAACAAAGAACATTCTGGTACTATTGTCAAAGAAGTACTTACATATACATGGTTGAACCAGCACTAGTAGGTGGGTATAATCGTACGGTTGGATATGAATGTACATCATTCATCTGACATAAATGACGATGTTCTTGACAATCAACCATTCCCAATTTGGCATCACCTTGCAAACGCTGAATGAAAGAAAAAAATGCAAACTATGAACAAATAATTAAATCTTGACCGCTGTCTTTTACAGTTTATAGCGGCATATAGACAGCAATATAACACACAGCATGTCCTAGTAAGAATGATCGAAGAATGGAGACGAAGCCTTGACAATGATAATATTGTGGGGGCCGTTTTGATGGATCTTTAGAAAGCATTTGACTGTATCCCTCATGATCTATTTATTGCAAAATCATCCGCGTATGGTTTTCATGAAGATGCACTTGTTTATATCTATTCTTACCTGAAACGAAGACAGCAGTCAGTGCGTATCAACAACTCGTATAGTACTTTCCAGCTCGTGCTTTCTGGTGTGCCACAAGGATCTGTTATTGGTCCAATCTTGTTTAACTTATACATAAACGATATTTTTCTTTATATAACAATTATGCAGACGATAATACTTTAACGGCTTTTTCAAATTCATCCCCAAACCTGGTTAGAATCTTGGAACAAGAATCAAATGTTGCCATAGATTGGCTTGAAAGGAACCAAATGATGGCAAATCCAGACAAATTCCATGCCGTAATAGTTACAAAGGGTAGATATGACACAATAGGGGGAAAATTAATCATACAAGGCAAACAAATTCAATCTGAAAATGCAGTAAGATACTGGGAGTAAAAATCGATCACTGATTAACTTTTGATGACCACATTTCCGATCTATGTAGAAAAGCCGCTGCGCAGTTAAACGCTTTGAAAAGACTTGAGGGTTATATGGAGTTTAAAGCCAAAGAGATACTGGTTCAAAGCTTTGTTTTTTTTTTCAAATTTTAAGTACTGCCCAGTAGTCTGGCATTTTTCCTCTGAAAAGTCAGTGAAAAAATTGAGAAGATCCACGAGCGAGCTCTTAGATTTCTTTACAATGACTCTACAAGCTCTCATGACAACTTACTTTCTAAAGCTAGGAAATGCACGATGAGAATCAGCCTTCTCAGAACTCTTTGTATTGAAATTTATAAGACAGTCTCAAAACTAAATCCTCCTTTTATGCAGGATATTTTCAAACTAAAACAAACAACAAGGTCAGCAAGAAACCCAAATGAATAAATTCATCACAGACCAAACCAAGTTACTTTCGGGTCAAAANCTAGGAAATGCACGATGAGAATCAGCCTTCTCAGAACTCTTTGTATTGAAATTTATAAGACAGTCTCAAAACTAAATCCTCCTTTTATGCAGGATATTTTCAAACTAAAACAAACAACAAGGTCAGCAAGAAACCCAAATGAATAAATTCATCACAGACCAAACCAAGTTACTTTCGGGTCAAAAAGTCTTCTATCGTAAGGACCACAAATTTGGAATGCTTTACCCAAAGAGATTAAATTAGCCGAACACATTCAAACGTTTAAGAGACTTATAAAACAATGGGATGGGCCAACTTGCAGCTTTAATTTTTGTAGCTAGCAACCAAAATATGTATATTATATATATTGTTAGTAGTTTAGATATTCGATGTAGATTAGTTTCTATGAGAAGCTAGAATGAAATTGAATCAAAATAAGATGACGAACAAACAAACAATCTTCTAAACCAACATTCAGCAAATACGTATGACTTCTGAGTCCCTTTCTTTTTATAAAGCTTCTTTTCTTTTATATCGGATCTTAAAGTTGATATGTATTACATGGCAATTCATGTATTCGGTTAGTTTGTTTTTAAGCAGGGCACATTGAAAATCAGTTATGTAGATTTTACTGAATGTATTTAACCCTGTTGAAATATATCAAAATGAAAATGAAATGAAATGAAAACTTGAAAACAGAATTAAATTGTTACGGATAGGCCTCCCGTTTACACGAAAACGGCACAAACTGAGCCGACAGAATTTGAAAACTACAGTATTGCTTTCGTCCAAAATAATTAAATCAATTGTGAATGTTACTGTGAAAGCTTCTTATTGCGAGTTCAATTCTCTTAACGATTCGACCTTCGACAGACAGATCACATCAACTGCCTTTCTTAATGTTCATGCATAAGTAATTTTTAAGTTGTGTGTGGGCAATAATGAAAATGAGTGATTGTACAAGCAAATCATGAACTGTATGATGTAGCCAGAGTTAAGTTGGCCTTTCTAGGTAGCTCAGCAGTATAATTTATATAGTACTTATTCGTGTGGAGCACAAAAATCAGCATGGCTTCATGAGTGGAAAATCAACAAAACATTCCTATCCCCACAGCTATGGGCCTAAATAAAAAACTTGATGAGAATGCCTATCAGTTGAGAATATGGGTGTTCATATTTACCAAAAAATCACAGGAAGTCAATTATGATTAACTTAGTTGCTAACAAACAGCGTTTTATTTCAATTATTATAATAATTCAAAGCAATGGAGGAATAAAAATGATAGAACTAGCTAATATGCAAGCTCTCCTGAACTGAATCCTTATAAGCTATCACATGAGGACAGACTGTATAAACGTTTCAGCTTTCCTCGTTAGCATGTGTAGACTCATTGTATGGCAAGAAGTGGGANTTAACCTTAAAACACCTTAAGTATCATCAATAGACCTTTTTACTTGCCAGAAAAGAGGCTTGGATCGAGCGTCCAAATCTGGTAAATTTTGTGAAGGAAAACAAAAGCACGACCCCCGTTCTCAGTGTACACACTGCTAACTGTTGCATGAAGTTGCTTCGGATCTCGGAACCTTATTTAAAGAGTTAATCAACGATAACTTTGCTCAAATTGAGTTACGAATGTTTCAGTCATACACACGCAAGTTTTATTTGCGTTCTGTCCTTGTTTCTCGCTGTTTTCCTTCATTTGTAGCTGATTTCGCTGTGTAACAGTTGCAGAACAAAAGTACGAGCATGCAAGGGTTTCATTTTGCGAGTTCGCGATTCGAAGTTTGCTGTTTTCAACCGTCGTTATTCAAATGAAAAGAAACGTTATTTTGATATTATGATTGATGAAATAACAAAACATAGAAGAGGAAACACATACACCTGAAACACCTATCGAAAGAATTTGGGCAAAACATATCAGGCGAAGGCCTCAACGATAGAAGAGATTTGCTGAAAGATCATTGTGTTTTGATTGAATATGGGCCTAGACTGTTGCGCAGCAAAATCAGCTAACAATGAATGAAAATAACGAGAAACAAGGCCAAAAGGTGAACAAAACTTGCCTATGTATAAGCTGAATCATTCCTAACTCACTTTGAGTAAAGTTATCGATGATTAACTCTCTGAAAAGTATTCGGAGATCCGAAGCAACTTCATGCCACAGCTAGCAGTGTATATACTGAGAACGGGGGTCGTGCTTTCGTTTTCTTTCACAAAATTTACCAGATTTGGACGCTCGATCCAAACCTCTTTTCTAGCAAGTAAAAAGGTATATTGAAGAACGAACACAGATTACTTTTTGTAAAGATACGTTCTTCTTTGCGGGGTTTTACTGTAGTGTAGTTTACATTTCTAGGACAGTTTATTAATATTTCTGCACACGGAAAAAATAAAAATCATTTCAAAGTTGTGGGAAATTTTGAATTCAATGATTAAAAAATGTATCTAACATTTGAAAGATTTTGTAAATCTCAGTCATTAGATTTTAAGTTCATAGTTTGCTTTGAAATCAGGAATTAATGGTCTGGGCAGGTGGACTACAATCAACCTCTTATCACTAAAAAGGAAGACGCCGAATTTTGGATTGCCGATCTACAACTATTGCAAAATTAGTAGAAAATAAATTTTAAAAGCACTGTTGACAAGATGATCAATAAAATTTCAAAGTTACTCACCAACATTCCTGCAAGCCTTTGTTTGGTTAGCTTTGAGAGGCAATCTACAAAGATAACCAGAAACGAATAAAGAAAGGCATTGACTGAGACTGAAGGGCGTTAACACATCAAAATGTTGCAACGAAGAGAAGAGAACACGTGCTGTTTATCTAAAAGCTAAACCCATAATTTTTATTCTAAGATTCTTTAAATGTCTCTTCTGTTGCTCTGATTCTCCTGCAATGGGTCAACCAACTTCTTGCAAGAATCTGCAAGAAGATTGCCCCAAGAGTCTGCAGATGATTTCTGACTTAAATGTCCATGTTTTACAACGAGGCTGTGATAACTATACAAAAAGTTGTAGATTTCGTAATCTGTTATTGAAAAATCAATACTCAAAAGTGCGTACCAGTGGAAACGTTTGGGAGGCGGCTGCCTATCTATAAAACAACAGCCGATCATTAGACTTATTCCGATGAGTCCCAGTAATCGCTCATCAACTCAACGCGAGACTTACACCAAACCGAGACCGCTCACACTGGGACTTATAATATTTAATATTTCAGTACTTTTTTGGACTGGCGGAACGATTTTTCAGCCCTCTTCGAAACGAGTCTCCCATACAACGCCATCAACGCCATTGAAATTCAAATACAAATTTGATTGATTGATGTTGACCAACGGTAACTTGAAGCTCAAAGCAGAGATTCGAGGAGCTTGGCGTGGCAGAACGAAGTCATACAGAAAAGAATAAACTTTGTACGTAGGTACTCTTTTGTTGCTTTTGCCAAGCATTAACTGACTTTTTGTGAAGTTCTCAAATCGGTATTTTTCTGGATAGGCCCATATCAAAACGAGGCAGAAGTAGCAATTCTCAAAATTTTGCTACCTAATGAAGTAAAAATATTGGTCTGCCGTTTCGACTCGCTAGCTTAAATTCGAATCGACCTTGAATTCGAATGCAACCATATGCAACATGGTTCGAAAGGAACCTTTCCAAAGCAGACAAAGTAAAGTTTTGATTCGAATTGAAGTTTTAGTTATAGAGTCGCATTCGAATTACAAAATTGTCCTATTTGTTTACATTGATTACTTGTTCCGAACTTTACCACAGCTAGATAGTCAAAACGGCAGACCAAAATTTGTGTGTCGTTAGGTGGTCGTCAGGGAGCTTTTTACCAGCATGCTTTACGCGGCCGCCATCTTTAGCGTTATTGTCTATTGGAAGTACATTTGTCTAGTCATAGTTTCATCTTTATAACCTCCGGTTGAAGCGTTTAGAGTTTTTGGCTATTCTTGTCATTCAAATTGTCGAATTCACGACAGGCCTGACGATCTTAGACTTAGTTGACTCCTGCAGTATTAAAAAATTGGAGAGAAAAAAAAAAGCAATATCCTTGAAAATATTCGTCCAATATCAGAAGAACGTAGCCCAGGCAGGATCATTCAACCTTTAAACAAAGCACCTTTTAAATATGGAATCAGCCACTCCTTTAATGTTCACATTCAGATTGAGGTAAAACCTTACTTATCTCATAAGTGAGTGCAAAACAAGTGCTAAAACATTTGTATTGTAGTAAAGGTTGAAGGTTGACTGTCAATCATTTGAAATAGCCTCGGGTCTATCGAGGAAGGATTACGACCAAGAAAGAAATTCAGCCAAGTTGGACCACCACCTCGCAACAGAATTAATGACCGGAGGTGTTTCAACAGGAGTATAGAATCTGATATTGCCCTATTACCCAGTATTTTGTCAGAATATAAATCTTTCTTCAAAATCGCCTATTGTTTAATAATAGCCATGAGAGCCCCATGTACAATCTTTTTAGAAAGTTTGGAGAAAATTTGCTTTTTAAAACAAAAGGAAGAAATGAGAACGACGAAAGAAGGACAACGAATTAGGATTGGTGGAAGAAGTGAAGACGGAGCTAGTAATGGTGTGAGGAGAAATAAATGAAAGTAGATAAGGAATAAGAGGTATGTGGAAGTAAAAAATTGAGCAATAAACAAAAGCGTTTGAGGATAAAACAACAACGACTAACGTCAACGACAAATCTGTCAGCGGTAAATGTTTTTCCTCCTTTTTTCTATCAAATCTAAAAACTAAGAAACTACAGAATGTCCCAAAAAAGTTGTGCCCCATTTGTGCGGCTGATGTGGAGGAGCTACAACTTCTATTGTCCTGTTGTTGATACAGTTGCACTGGATATATACTTCAACTTAGAGTTTGAGACCTTGTTCTAGCCAATCGGACAAGTGGTTGCTGATTTATGGCGCAAGAAAGTCAAAAAAGTGAAAACTTCAAAAAAGCGCTTTCTTTGTTCTCTAAAAATGCCAAGATTAAGTAAATACTGCAAGAAAGGGTTCTAGAGCTGTATTAGAATTTGTTCTACAGTTGATAAAGGGTTAATTATATTGTTTACTGATAACACAACATCATTAACCCAATGCAAAATGCATACAAAATTCAAATGAAACGCTAGAACCTTTTCTTGTAATATTTACTTGACTTCGACATTTTTGGAGAATAAAGAAAGTGTTGTTTTTGAAGTTTTACTTTTTTTTACAAATGTTGTATTTGAATTTTTATAGTTTAAAAAAAAGGTTTAATAGTGTTGTTTATTAATAACCCGGTCTCAAATTCGAATTTGACGCAAAAACACAACCAGTCTGGTTCCCTGACGTCATTTTCAACTAGGGCGACTGGGCTCCACGGAAGCGGTCTAAAATAACAAATCGCAGAAGCGGTCAACAAATCGCGTCCCTGGCGTCCAGTACTCTCATGCGAACGCAGTCAAGTTGACACAGGGAACCAGGCGGAAACACAACACATTTTTGAGACATCCTCAACAAAGTAAAAACTAAAACAAAAAAATAGATTAAAAAATCTACTCTATTGGAAATGATGAGAAAATTTTCCATTGCAAATAAAAATATGTGGGTAGACTGACCTTGTCTGGTTCCAAAACGCAAGCAGAGGGTCCATAATATAATATCATGAATTGATCAACTAACTTTGTTGCAAAAGCATACCTTCATCTGGAGAACAAAATGAAACGAGCCAAGGCAGCGAGTGATCGTTTACATTGTCGAAGTTATCTAGGAAGAAACAAAAGAGTATTATCAAGGGGGTAAAAAGACACAGATCGCTACACTATTAGTTTAAAAGGAACAAATGCCGGCAAACGGGATAACTCTGATCACTCAGCCCTTGAAAACTTTAATCTCTTTGTCAAACCAGCCGCTACTTGGACGGCTATTTTTCAATTCAATTCAGCATCAATATTTAAAGTTGGTATTTATAGAAGTATCAAGAAAAATACTAATTCAAACCAACTATTTACAAAAATTAATATACCGGGTGTCCCAGAAAAAACGCTACAGATTTGAAAATCCTAATGCAAACTGTTTCACACTCATTATCAAAAAATTATTTTTGTTTAAATCTACAATGATTAGAAAAAATTTTGATATATATTCCAGTATTTTTGGTAACTTGGTTGTAGAGTTAAAAATCAGCAAACGTCCAATTTGCTGTTTGGGCAAAACCAGAGCTTCGAGAATTTGAGCAAAAGATATTGGAAAATTATGAAGCATGGCAATCCCTGAAATTTGACAGCATTGCTGACAAACACGCAAATACACCATTTTATTTTCCATTGAACAGACACTTTCACAAAAATTTCTATCAAAGCACAGTCATGCTTCTCACGTGCTCATGAGGGCTCTTTACTTTTCCTGAAATGACTAGGCCATTATAAGAGTTATACTTTCAATTGTAAATAAGCATGAAGAACTCCCTTGAGACTTGATAACTCATGAACCAGCAAAGGATCTCTGTGTTGCAGTTTCTTAATAATTTTTGCATGCTTATCAGTGATGCCGTGAAATTGCAGATATTTGCATGCTTCTGATTTTTTCTTATCTTTTGCTCAAATTATGGAAGCTCTGGTTTTGGCCTAACAGCAAATTTGAAGTTTGCTGATTTTTTTTCTACAACCAAGTTATCAAAAATACTGGAAAATATATCAAAATTTAATCTAAAAATTGTAAATCTAAATAAAAAAAATTGTTTGATAATGAGTTTGAAACACTTTGAATTAGAATTTTGCAAATCTGCGGCGTTTTTTCTGGGACACCCGGTATACAAAAGTAGTAAAAGAAGAAATTATATAATTAGCGACATATTTTACAGGTGCATTTATCTCCAGCCCAGTCTTTGATCCTCTTTTCAAAAGCCGATAGTGTTGGTTCTTGTTTGATACCGTCATCGAGAGTGTTCCACAGGAAACTACCTCTAAAAGACAGTGATTCTTGTCCAAAGCCCAATGTCCTAATTATTGGCAGTTTACATAAGTTAGGTATTCTTACATTGTACGTTACATGTTTCTTTTCATGAAATTCCCACATATTTTGTACGGATGTAAGGATACGGCTATTGACCAAAGGAGGTACAAACTGCTATGATAAAGGTTCATACAACTAAATGTTTGCGCACCAGCAACTAACGACAAACTTCGATAACAGATTAAAACTTGTACTCCTTTCTAAAAAGGGGTCCTCACTAAAAGTAAACTTTATTCACAGCTCATTGCATTTATAACTAATAATCATTCAGGACACTGCTAGAGTGCGCATGTTCTAGCTTTCTAACTGCCTGTCTCAAAAAATAATTTTGACCTGAAAATTCCCATTTTACTCTCTTCGCAATCAGGATGTCGTTGGCTGAATAATGACACGAAAGAAAAATTCACATCTAGTTTCTATCCTCACTGTTTATCTGAGTGGAATAAACTCGATCCTGAGATTAGACGTGCACCGTCTGTTGCTGTTTCAAAGACAAAACTTCGGTCAATAATCCAACCTCTTGTAAAATCTATATTTGGCATTCATGACCCAATAGGTTTATCCTATCTTAGTCAACTTAGGGTTGGTCTCAGGAAATTAAACTCTCACAAATTCAAGCATAACTTTAGGGATGCCATCAACCCAATGTGCCCTACAAACGACAGTACTGAGGGCACGGAACACTTCTTGTTGGTCTGCTCTTCTATTGAAGTACCACCACGAAGAGATTCTCTCGTTGAAGTCACGGGGGGTGGGGTTCCGCAAGCATCTTCAAAATGGTACCGTTGGCTAAACTAATTTTTGTGAAAATGATACCCTTGGCTAGACTAATTTCTAGACCGGAAGCGCCATAATTTGCCGTTTTCTAGGCACAAATCACCAAATTTCACCTTCGCTATACCAAAATCGCCAAAATTTGGGGTTTCTAGACACAAATTAAGAAAATTTGGGCTTTCCTTGACGAGAATTGCCAAAAATTATACCCTTGCCTAGACTGGCCTAGACTAAAATTGCCAAAAAGCATACCCTTGGCTAGACTAGAAGTCCGATAAAGTATACCCTTGAGCGCAGCACATCCCCAGGTACCTCTACTATGGAAGAACCCCCCCCCTCCCCCGTGGTTGGAGTCTTTGCCTTTTTACAACCATTTGGATATAAAAATATTTCAAACAAGGTTCTAATGCAGTTTCATCAAAGTAAAGTTTTTTTTGTATATGTTATGTTTTTTGCATAGTTTGGGCACGGGGTAGGCACAGCCTTTTGTTCTCCGTGGTATCGTTCGAGCAGTATCGCAAAGTAATTTTTAAATAGCGTTGGTGGTAAAAATAATTTTAAATTTTNAAAAAGCATACCCTTGGCTAGACTAGAAGTCCGATAAAGTATACCCTTGAGCGCAGCACATCCCCAGGTACCTCTACTATGGAAGAACCCCCCCCCTCCCCCGTGGTTGGAGTCTTTGCCTTTTTACAACCATTTGGATATAAAAATATTTCAAACAAGGTTCTAATGCAGTTTCATCAAAGTAAAGTTTTTTTTGTATATGTTATGTTTTTTGCATAGTTTGGGCACGGGGTAGGCACAGCCTTTTGTTCTCCGTGGTATCGTTCGAGCAGTATCGCAAAGTAATATTGTAAATAGCGTAGGTAGTAATATATATTGTAAATTTTCATTGGAGTGTATAGAAGAAAATGTCAGTAAAGGTAAACAATCTTACATTTTAGAAATGGACACAATAAAACATTGGGGGTTATTCATAAATATTCAAAATTTTGGCCTGGAAAGAGGGCAAAGTAGAGAAGGGGCTTAACTCACAGAACTAAATAGAGCGTTAATGGTCATTACCAGGCGGTAGGCCTTCATCCATCAATTGCAATTTTGCTATTCCATATATGGTGATGGTAAATAGATTACTGTTCACAAAAACGAGGAAACTATGAATCAAAATGACAATGATCATGATTAATCACTTCAGCATAACTCATGATGACGTTACTGATCAATGTGAACACCCCCTTTTATATACCTTTTTCCTGCTTTCACTATGATTTCTGAATAATCACAAACACACGTACAAGGTGCAATCATGGTACAGTCACAAAATTGACTAAGTTCCCATTCAGTTGCTGTGTCGTAATGCACGTAGAATAGATATCCAATCCGTAAAAGGCATTTACTTCAGTTGCAGAGCATGATATTTAGCCATGATTTTTTTGAAAGTGGCAAGGAAGCGACATTACTTTCGATGCCTCATTGTGACGTAAGGACAACAACTACGTGAATCAAGACGTCAGCTTCCTCTTTACAAATATTTTCAGACAAACAAACAAATAAACGATGGGGGGCCAGAAAGAATTTCAGACTTATTCAAGTTCTTTGTTTAATAGAAATCCCCGCTCTAGGAATCCCCCTTTAAAAGTTCTGTATAAATACAACCATGCTTTACTCTGTAACTCAAAGAGAAAGTCAACTAAAGACTGCAGCAATGGACAAACTAAAATTTTTGTTGGAACAAGCACATTATATCCAAAGAGCTGCCTACTTGCTACGACAAGAATACGAGAAAAAATATGCACCTAAAACATTGGAGAGAGGTCAACGTTTCCAAAACCTACAAAATGACGTAGCTGCCTTGAAAATAAAACTAGTCACTGTTACAGCTCTCAACGAAAAGCTCGTTCTTATTCTAAACAGCTTCCAAGATCCAATACTGACCATGTTGGACTTCGTAAGAGTAATCTACGGAGAAGGTTCACACAGTGGAGTAGAAACGCTGAGATGTCTATATACCCTGGCAAATCAACTAGACACTACATTGAACGTGATAGCAACGATGAAGGATGAGCTGCACGATAAAGTATATCCTGTGTCTAAATATTCACTTGCTTTGGAGAAGGAATTCAATACATATATTATGAAATTTCTCCAAGAAAGCAGTGTAACAGATTTCGTTTTAGCGGTAAGGAACTACCAGTTGGTTGATGAAGCTGCTACTTGCGCCGTTGAACTCTATGGATTTTTGCTACCACTTTACGACCAACTTTTGTGATTGGATGCAGTAGAGAGAATTGAATTTAGACTGCCTACCCATGAAAATATCAAAGAAAAAGCGACTAACATCAATAAAAATTAAAGAACATTCTTTATTATCTCATTTCTAGCCTTTACAGTTTTTCTCAATTATATTTGCAAATTCCCTTTTGACTTGCATAGAGGCTGCTGCATAATTTTACACACTGTCATTCGGCCTTTTTTCATCTGTTTTCAATTACAGTAAAAACCCGCATAAAATAACCTGTGATTTTCTGTAACAGGCTGCAATTGTTCCTATACATTTACATAAAGGTTCTCATATACAATGTGCTAATTGGCTAAAAAACAACATGGAGGTTCTTAATCCGCAGTTTCTTTTATGTGGGTTTTTACTGTACAGTAAAAACCCGCGTATAAGAACCTAGTGGATTAAGAACCTACAGGCTGAAATTTTGAAATTAGACCCCAATTATATAAGAACCAATTCAGCCTGAAATTTGAGGTTAGGTTCTTATTTGTAGATCATCATTAAAACTCCAGTTGCTTAGTATTACTGAACTTATATGTTTATTGCAAAAAAACTGCTACAAATGCCTTTTTAAATGTCCTTTTCAGTATTTCCAGTCCTAAGTTTCAAAGTATTAGCTGTTCATAATGTTACTGAAACTCATGTCTTTGGTAGTAGACCCATTTGTTTTCATCATCCCCAAAACCTTCTTCGTGTAGAAGGGATGTCAGTGAACTGACCGTGAATAATAGGCTTGAACTTTGAATCAGAATAAAATAAATTGGTAAAAGCCCTGAAAAAATTAAGAACCATTTTAAGAACCTCAACAGCCTCATTTTCCACTAAATACCCAATATATAAGAACCTAGTCAGGCTGACTTGCAAAATTGTAGGTTCTTATACGCGGGTTTTTACTGTGTTATGAGGCTAGACTCATTACATAAGTCCCTCTAACTTTCGCTCGTTGTCTCGTTGTTGTTGTTGTTGTCGCTTCAGTTGAGGCGCTTCAGTCTGTTGTAGCGACAAATCAGTTCGGGGAGCGAAACAAGAGACTTTTGGAATGAGTCTATTACGAGGCTGGATTGTTAGCAAATATGATCAAGTAGTTTAGGCCCGTTTTGAAGGATTTTGAGCAGACAAATTGTTATAAAATCGCTTGTAACTTGAGAGCGATACGATCGATTTGTTGAAGTAAATTTTCGTATCTAAGTTGGCATGTTAGCTCATTATCAGTTTATAGGAATCAAATGAATAGTTTGAAAGCTACAGAATTTCAAAAGTTTTAAAGGAGAATGGCACCGTTATACAATCAAGCCCTCGTTTAGGGGAAGTTAAGGCGCAGATTCCGAATCTGAAGTTGTTTTTTTTAAGGAGAATGGCACCGTTATACAATCAAGCACTCGTTTAGGGGAAGATGAGGCGCAGATTCCGAATCTGAAGTTGTTTTTTTTAAATCTCTTCTCGTTTAAGCACGGGCTTTAGGAAACTCTGAGTTAAAGATTAGATTTTCCGATGATACATCGAGTGTTTCTTCATTTTCATTTCAATCTTGATACATCGAGGACGAAGCGCGCGGCAGAGTGACGTGACCTAGAGCCATTATGCCACTCAAACGGCACACTTGAGTGGCATAATGGCTCTAGGTCACGTCACTCTTCCGCGCGCTTCGCGCTCGATGTACCACGAATGAAATGAAAAATAAAAACTCGATGTATCATTGGAAAATCTAATTTTTAATTCAGCGTTTCCTAAAGCCCGTGGTTTAAGAGTAAGAAGCCCGCAAAGTGGCGGGCTACGCCCTTTCATTTCATTTCATTTTATTTCATTTTTTCATTTTATATTATTTAACCACGGTAGCCCCGTCAGTCCCGTGGGGACTGCTTTACAGGGGGCCGTGCAAAAAAGACTACAAAGTAAAAACCTAATTTACAAATGTTGCTAACTTAAGTTGAATAGCAATATAAAAACTAAAAATGTCCATAACAAAATTTTACGAAAATTAAATCAAAAGAAAAGTGAAATCACACCCTCTGCAATGGCTCGTTTAGCCTTTTCTTGAAGGTAGGAAGAGAGGGTGCATGTTTGACATCCAAGCTTAATTTGTTCCAAAGCTTAGGTCCACGAAATGAAATAGACTTCTGCCCATTTGACGTTTTGAAAAGTGGAACACGCAAGTCAGTTTCGGTGTTTCTCAGCCTCAGTGTATTTTGGGCTGAGTTCTTTATAAACAGCTTGGATAGATATTCCGGAGCAAGACCATTTGTTGACTTGTACATTATAGTCGCTGTTTCATTTTGAATAATGTCAGAAATTGTTGGCCATTTCAGCCTCTTAATCAGACTAGCTGCTGAAACATCATAGCTGCTATTTGTAACAATTCTGGCAGCACGATTTTGCAACTTTTGGAGGGTCTCAATTTGAATTTTCCCACAACATCCCCACACTGAGCAACAATAGCGAAAATGGGGCTCCACAATTCCTCTGTACATTTTACTTAGCGTTTCCTTTGGGAGAAATTTCTTTGCATACTTCAAAAAACCTAAGGCTCGAGAGACTTTAGTTCTCATACAGTTTATATGCTCATCCCAAACAAGATGACTATCCAACTGAACACCTAGGTATTTAGTGTTCTCAACGACCTTTATCTGAGTGCCATTTATAGAGAAGGAAGGCTGCTCAACGACTTCATCAGAAATCATTTTAAGCTTTGGACGGGATCCAACTACCATTGCGTGAGTCTTAAGGACATTCAAGGATAGTTTGTTTCCCTGGAGCCAATCCTTTAAACAATTCAGATCTTCGTTCATAAATTGGTTCAGATCGTCTATATTTTTTGATGCATATGAAAGACTGGTGTCATCTGCATACATAGTCACGTTACAGTTTCGCAGAGCTAAAGGGAGATCATTTATATAAATTAAGAATAGCAGGGGACCAAGGCATGAGCCCTGTGGAACACCACACGTGACATCCTTTATCTGCGAAAATGCACCATTTACTTTGCAGAATTGCCGTCTGTTTTTCAGGTATGAAGCAAACCAAGAATGTTCCAGATCACTGATACCATACCTAATTAGCTTTTTTAGGAGAATATCATGATCTACCGTATCAAATGCTTTCTTTAGGTCAATGAATACATTTGCTGTGTATTTTCCGTTATCCATATTTACATACCAGTCGTTAGTACTCGCGAGCAGACAGGTTACCACAGAATGTAGCAAACGGAAAGCAGATTGGTTTGAGAATAGAAGCTTATTTTTGATCAAAAAAGCGTAGACTTGATTATAGACCAACTTTTCGAATAGCCTAGCTAGAAATGGCAAAACAGATATAGGCCTATAGTTTGAACTGTCATCCTGTTGACCGCTCTTGAAGACAGGGGCAACTCGCGCAATTTTCCAGCTGTCTGGAAAAACTCCAGTGGCAAGGGAGAGGTTGAAAATGTCGCATAGGGATTCAGCTATCACAGGAAGTCCAATCTTCAAGAAAAAATTGGCCAGACCATCAGGGCCAGAACCCTTTGAGGTGTCAAATTTTCCGAAAACCCTTTCGATTTGAGGTATACTGACAGGCTCGAAATGAAATTTCAAACTTTTTGGATTAACCTCGTACTCATTTGATAAGAGAGGGTTTGATGCCTCAGGTATTTTGTCACTGAGGTTCTCGCCAATATCACAAAAGAAGTTATTCATTGACTCTGCAATAGCCATAGCCCCTGATACCGTTTTCCCTTCAACCTCTAGGGATGAGATGTGGGTGGTCTTAGTCTTCTTATTTAGAACTTGATTTATTGTTTTCCACGTGTTTTTTAGGTCACCATCATAGGAGGCGATCTTATTTGTGAAAAATTCGCGCTTCAAATTCTCATTCAGTTTATTTACTCGATTTCGCAGCTGCCTATAAGCCTGCATCAAAAGATCAGACTTTGAACTAACAGCAAGTTTCTTAAGCCTATCCCGAGATTTACACATGAGTTTGAACTCTTTCGTCAACCAGGGGGAGAACTTCTCAGAAACACGTCTGTTGCGCATCGGGGCATGCTTTTCCAGAATAATGGAAAACATGTTCGACCATTGCTCTACAGTTTGGTTGATATCATCAGTACTCGTAACTATCTTCTTCCAGTCAACACTCTTCAAATCGTTCAAAAAACTCTCCTCACAAAAAAATTTTTCATTTGTCTAGTGGAAATGATTTTGTGCTGCTTTTTTGATGCACCTCAGAATTTTCTGACACAGTAGACCAGATAATGATCACTAAGACTAATTTCTTTCACATCAGAAACAACAACCTTTGCCGAGAAAGGACGGGTTTGAATGCGCATTCTCCCGCAGCATGTCACGCGAAGCTTATGACGTCAAATGCGATCAGTGGTAAGGAAGAACTTTTCAATTTGGCGTAGTAAAGCCTAGGCCTACTCACACGACGACGTACATAACTAAAGCGACATTAATATCGTTTTAAGTCTTAATCATGGCTGAAAACATTGAAGAGGAACTTCTTGAAGACTCCGTTATCAACATTAGAGCGATAGAAGTTCAACCGTTCATGTTTGAACCAATGCCGGGGTCTAACAACGAGGGCAATAGTTCATCATCAGAGTGGGAGACAGAAAGCGAAGAGGAGGAAGATGTTAACCCAGAGAGGATCGGGAACACAGACTGGTGAGTTTAATAACAGATAATCTTTCATTTACTAGGCTGTACAGACATCGTTCATTGATTATTGCAGATGTGAGCAAGCGCACCCGGTAGAGCAAAGGTGTTTCTTGTTTGTCTAACTTTGCAGGATATATCAATGGAAATAGCTTGGAAATAGGCATATTAGTTGCATACTTTTATTATCTACCGAGTGTCCCAAAAAATACTCCTGTTTGAAAAATCACCAAAATTTGATTCCATGGTCGATCTTTAAATTTCTTTCTTTGACAAGTAGATCAAAGACCAAATTATTTTCCCAGGTATAGCTGATCTTGTAATTGGTTTTAAAATTAGCATATTTAGCTCTTTTTAGGGTTGCCTGGTTTTGAAGCATACTGGAAAACGTATCGATGATTACCAGAATAATTTCTTTTTGTATATTAAGCTTCTAGTTTAGTCATAAATGTCAGAAAGAAGTTCAAGCTATCATGCTAGACTCGAATGGTAATGAAAATCTCAAATAATGGCTCTTAGGCCAGATTTACGAGGTTGCTTAAAGAGTATAGCTCAGAATATGGTTTTTTAACCTGTAATTTTATACCCTTTAAGCAATGAAAACAAACATTTTGTCATCTTTAAACATATTTGGATCATTGAAAAAAGAGATGAAACAAACAAAATTATGATAGGTTTGATAATCGAATTTTGGTGACTTTTTAAACGGGAGTACTTTTTTGGGACACCCGGTATCTTTCTGTAAAGTATTTCTACTTAGTGTCAAATGAAGTTCTTAGCAATTTTCGAAAATATTCCTATGTTCAATTGAATATTACTTTTTTATATTATAGAAGTAAGTTCATTCTGAAACTCTTGTCGAGTCTCTTACTATTAAATTTGGACGAAAATTAATCTAGATCATAAAGGATTGCAGCTTTCTAACTGTCGTCTTCGTTTTCATTTGCAATCAAAAGGTTTCCTATCAAAGCTGAAAAGAACGACGGAGAACAATCAGGAAACCCTAAATTAGCTACTAGAAAAACCTTTTTGGAATACATTATTACCAAATGTTTCATCTGCCGTACATATTTATACGTAGCTTGCTGAATTATAAAGAATTTCTTATGCTCAGAGTTGTTTGTTCTCCTTGCTTCCTTAAATCTGATTAAAATTTACCGGCTGACAAAAAGCAAAAAACAAAAAACAAAACGTTAGGGACAGGTCATTAATTCTTGTCGGGGAGGGGGTGGAAGACATTTTTAAATATTTGCTGGAATCTTGGTCCCCCCTCTCTGATTTACCTGAAACTTTTCGCCCCTCTCCGGCAGAGCATACAATATTTTCAGACCCCTTCCAAATAATCGTCACAGCTGTTTATATGAGCAAATAATGCCATTTCAAATGATATTAGAAAAGAGCACCGAGAGGATGGAGTTAAGCAAGCAGTTGCATTTAAGAATTGCTTCAAAGAGAACTAGTCTTAGAAATGAACAGGGTTTTTAGGTTTTACTTAGAAACTGAAGAACTATGTTTTTTTCAGAAATTAACAGGATTTACCTCAAAATGTTTCATTTAGGATTTACCTCTTTACAATGCGCTTTATTTTTCGTCCTCCCTCTCCNGTAATGATCATTAAAAGTCTCAGCAAGTTCACGATCTTCTGTAATTATCTTATCATCTTTTACAAGCAAAATGTCATTCCCTGATAAGCCTCCTTTATTTGTCAGGAATGGTTTAACTAACTTCCAAAAGTCCTTATTTGTCATTACCCCATTTTCTGTCACCCTTCTGAAATGATTTTTGATTGCTTTCTTCCTGAGGGAAACGCATTTGTTTCTCTGCTTTTTAAAATTAAGTTCATTTTCTCTGGTCCGGTTTTTCTTTGTTCATTTTCTATGGAGTTAAGCAAGCAGTTGCATTTAAGAATTGCTTCAAAGAGAACTAGTCTTAGAAATGAACAGGGTTTTTAGGTTTTACTTAGAAACTGAAGAACTATGTTTTTTTCAGAAATTAACAGGATTTACCTCAAAATGTTTCATTTAGGATTTACCTCTTTACAATGCGCTTTATTTTTCGTCCTCCCTCTCCTGAGTAAGTAAAATGTTGGTGCCCCTTCCCAGATGCCTTCCAGCGCTCGTTGAAACTGCTGATAAAATTCTGACATTCATGCAGCTTTTGAATAACTTGATTGGTTTAGACTGGGCAATCTTATACTGATCACATGAAAACTTTGGACTTTAGACTGCATATGGGAAGTCATCCAACACTTCAACTTCGCATTCGCACGAAAGCTGATCACATGAATCACGTGAAAAAATAACAAAAATGTCACATGCTTGTGAAATATCCCCCTCGAAGCATGCTACTTACATAGACACACTTACTTCAATTTCTGACTCACCCATTACAAGGTTCCCAAAAACATTTTTGACGTTTAATTAAATATTGAAAAATAATGATAAAATGAACGGGCTCCTTGGTAAAATAAGCCTGTCCCTAAAAATTTAAATTAAGTCTAGACATCAGAATCTTGCAAATCCGCTGAAAAGTCATCGAGTTACGAGCTTTTAAAGATCAAGTTTGTGCGACACCTGAAACCAGAGGCCCCTAAATAACTTGATATGCAAAAATACTCCAAAACAAAGGTAAAAGCAGGTTTTCCGATGTCATGCCTCTAGTTAATATCAGAGTGAAGCAAATAGGCCTTCAAAAGTAATTTAATTCCTGTAACCCTTGCCAAAATTCGCTGGAAAATGCAAGAATCCAAAAAACATTAATTCAAAACTTGATCGATGAGAGAGTGAGTCATTTTCAAACTTTGCTCGGCAACATTCCTCAAAGCATCCATACGCTGGAATAAATTTAGAAAAAGTTAGGTCCCATTTGGTTTGCTCTGAAATAAACGAGAAACAAAACAAAGGAAAGCCCATGCTACTTTCACTATAAATGCTATCGAGAAGCATCTGGACCCTCTGGTTACAGCTTTAGCATAAAACTTCAACTTCAAAACCTCATAACTCCATAAATATTCAGCGAATTTGCAAGATTCTGCTGTCTGAAATAAATTCAAGGTCTTAGGTACAGGGTTATCTTACCATGGAGCCCGTTCGTTGTATCGTTATTTTTAAATACTTAATCAAACATCAAACAATTTTTTTGGGACACCCTGTAGAAATTGAAAAAAGGACCGAAAGTGTAAAATAATCATTTTGTTGGCAGAGAATCAGTTTCTTAACCTTGACGTGCAAAGCCTTTCGCACAGACAGGACACAAAACCTCCGATATCCGTGCTTATCTCTTTGCCAGTAGATGTCCGTGCTGCGGACAAAAGCAACTGTAAAACATTCATAAATTATGCGTACCTGATGTCAGGGTCTGTATAGTGATCTCTACAGAATCCAAAGCAAATTTCACAATCTCATCAGTAGTTTTATGACCGTAAAAGAACTCTCCCTAAGATAAAACGAAAAACATTATAAAACAAATTAGGCCAATAAAAGCAACATAACCTTGCATTCATGGCAGGCTGCTGGTTTGAATAAGTTTTACTTGCAATTGCCATACCAGCCAAAAAAGAAAATAAGAGGCCGTAATCAAGGTTGTCGTAATCAAGGTTGTCGCAATCAAAGTTGTAATATTCAAAGTTGCCGCAATCAAAGTTGTCGTAATCAAAGACGTAATCGAAGTCTGACTCAAATTAGATGTCAAGTGAGAATAGACCTTTTTACTTGCCAGAAAAGTGGTTTGGATCGAGCGTCCAAATCTGGTAAATTTTGTGAAGGAAAGCCAAAGCATGACCCTCGTTCTTAGTAGAAACACTGCTAGCTGTGGCATAAGGTTTCTTCGGATCTCGAATCACTTTTCAGAGAATAAATCAACGATAACTTTACTCAAATTGAGTTACGAATGTTTCAGTTTGTACATAGGCAAGCTTTATTTGCCTTCTGGCCTTGTTTCTCGTTGTTTTCATTCATTGTTAGCTGATTTTGCTGTGTAACAGTTGCAGAACAAAAGTGCGAGCATGCAAGGGTTTCATTTTGCGAGTTCGCGAATCGAAGTTTGATGTTTTCAACCGTCGTATTCAAATGAAAAGAAACGTTGTTTCGATATTATGATTGATAAAATTACAAACTGTAGATGAGGAAACACATACACTTGCATACACCTATCGAAAGAATTTGGGCAGAACATCCCAGGCGAAGGCCTCAAAATACTTAAAACGCTGGAAAAGATTTGCTGAAAGATCATTGTGTTTTGATAGAATATGGGCCTAGACTGTTGCACAGCAAATCAGCTAACAATGAATGAAAACAACGAGAAACAAGGCCAAAAGGTGAAAAAAACTTGCCTGTATATAAACTGAACCATTCCTAACTCACTTTGAGTAAAGTTATCGATGATTAACTCTCTGAAAAGTGCTCCGAGATCCGAAGCAACTTCATGCCACAGCTAGCAGTGTTTATACTGAGAACGGGGGTTATGCTTTTGTTTTCCTTCACAAAATTTACCAGATTTGGACGCTCGATCCAAACCTCTTTTCTGGCAAGTAAAAAGGTCTATTGCGAGAACGCAGAAGAACTCATGCAAAACTCTTCAATTGTTTTTATAGGCGGGCATTATTTTCTCGTGGCATCAAATATGAGACAGACTTTAAGTACTTGACCTGAAAAAGAAACGTTTGAGTTAGGAGATTTGGGACGTTATGATCTGGATGAACGAATCTTCAATGCAATATAGACTTCGTTACGGTTCTAGTTCTTCAACAGTCACACGACAGAATGAGAGAGAAATTTGCTTTGATTTTTTCAACAATAACAGATTTGCTTCTGCAATCCAAAAATGATAGCAACGATGGCAAAAGAAGATTACGCATAACGAAATCGATTTGTAACTTTCGTAACAGTTTCAAGTTCCACAACAATAAAATAACAGTATGAGAGCGAAGCTTGCTTCTCCTGGCTTAACAATTTTAATTTGCTTCTCAAACACGCACTGACAGTGACGCGCAAAAGTGACACGCGTATGAAATATATTTGTAAGTCTTCCGTAAAGAGCAATGCATATTACCTATACACTACCACCGAGTAAGCAAATTGCTAATTTATGCTTTAACTCACCGTTGGATATAGCTTGAGAGAAGGATATGCTTGAATTCCTTGATTCGTACACAAACTCCATTCATCTTGGCAATTAATAGCCCCTATACGAATAACACCATCGAGTTCTTTTGCAACTTCTCGCCACTGCATAAAAATAAAGAAAACTCCCAGTTAATGCAAATTGCAAGGTTTTAAATGTAACAACCTACAAGAAGTAAAGATGATCCTTAGTCTAATAAAACGCAAACATACGCGGTAGACACATTACTTTCACTGGCTTCAATCAGTTTTCACTATTGAAATTAGCAAAGAAGTTAACAATTTTACAAGAATTGATCGTTTGTAGAAAGTTAGCAAGGAGAGAACGTGTATGCTGTTAGGGTAGCTTCTTCTCGTCGAATGGGAATCCTGGTCATTGCAGTCGATCTCTTTTCATTGGAGCTACTGACATAATATTATCATAAAACACTGAGAATTTTTGTCATTGACTTTGGGCCTTTTTATAAAAATTGGAAGATTTTCAGATACGAAGTCCAAAATGAGATTCTTAGAAGGCTTGAAATCTAAGGCCCAAGAGTTTGGAATTTGGCAGAACAATCACTTTCTAAATGAATGTACAAATACTACCACATGTTACAGCCATCTGAGAAAGAGCCCCTTGCATTCAAAAGCTTGTCATCTTGGAACTCTAAATCATGGTTACAAGGCCTGTAGAATTCAAGATCTTATACGTGGTCCTACATCTTTGAGAATGTTACAACTAAGAAAACAAGCTATTTGCATTGAAACTTAGTGTTTACTATAGACAACAACGCTAAAGATGGCGGCTCCAAAGACTCTGTTGTGTTTTGCTGCAAAGCATGGAAAGCATGCTGGTAAAAAGCTCCCTGACGACCACCTAACAACGTAAAAATTTCGCTCTGCCGTTTCGACTAGCTAGCTTGAATTCGAATTGACCTTGAGTTCGAAAGGAAACCTTTCCAAAGCAGAAAAAGTAAAAGTTTTGATTCGAATTGAAGTTTTAATTAAAGATTCGCGTTCGAATTACAAAATTTCTCTATTTGTTTACATTGATTACTTGTTCCAGACTTTGACACAGCTGGCTAGTCGAACCGGTAGACCAGAATTTTATGTCGTTGGGTGGTCGTCAGGGAGCTTTTTACCAGCATGCTTTGCGCAGCTGCCATCTTTAGCGTTATTGTCAATTATCATGAATTAAAGAAACCAAAAATCCTTTCATTTAATAATTGTTCTAGATTTAAATAACAAATGTGCTGGCTTCTTACCGTTGGTGCAAGAGTATGACAATGAGAGCAATATGGTGAGTAAAAATTTATGAACCAAACATCATCAGATCCAAGAACAGATAGTTCTACAGAGAGAAGGACATATCTTATAATTAGTTTCTAAGCAAAGGGATCTGGATTGAAATGGCCCTAATACACAAATTAAGATATCTGAATTCACCAACAACTCTTGTAAATTTCACAAGAATTAAAAATTCTTTCTCGCAAATTCACAAATTCTCATGAACAAATATCAAGTTACAAAGGAAAAGTATACAGTACAGTTCTTTCAGAATGACTGCATTCACACCAGCACTTTCTTTATCTCCGATGTATACTTTTGAAATAACGGCCCAACTACTTGGTGATATGTGACCACTCTGTGATATCTGTGCACAACTTTACTACTGTACATGCTGTTACCACGTTTCGTTTCTTGAGCCCGAGTCCAAAGGAACTATCGGGATCCAACAGTGGGGAAACACGATGCCAAGCAAAATTCTAGCGTCGTTTTGGGAAAATAAACCAATCACAGCTTTCTTTGATTAGTATTAAACTGAGGAGGCTGCTTTGAAGAGAGCTCCTAGCTTAGTGTGAATAAGTGTTGTTGTATCATTATATTGCCATGTTTTTGGATGATCTTGAACAAATTTCAAGAAAATGAAACAATTCACAATATAACAGGAGGAAACTCTAGTGTGACCACAGCCAGCCTTAATTCACAAATTCAACTTTTTTATATCAAAGAATATTTATGTGACCTCCTATAAACAAAGTTTATGTTTGAGTTATCAAAGAACTGTAATGTCATGCCTCATCAAAATGTATAACCTGCTTCAAAATCATAATGCAAAAACCATTCAGCAGATTTGAAAAGTTAAAACTACATTNACAGTATACAGTACAGTTCTTTCAGAATGACTGCATTCACACCAGCACTTTCTTTATCTCCGATGTATACTTTTGAAATAACGGCCCAACTACTTGGTGATATGTGACCACTCTGTGATATCTGTGCACAACTTTACTACTGTACATGCTGTTACCACGTTTCGTTTCTTGAGCCCGAGTCCAAAGGAACTATCAGGATCCAACAGTGGGGAAACACGATGCCAAGCAAAATTCTAGCGTCGTTTTGGGAAAATAAACCAATCACAGCTTTCTTTGATTAGTATTAAACTGAGGAGGCTGCTTTGAAGAGAGCTCCTAGCTTAGTGTGAATAAGTGTTGTTGTATCATTATATTGCCATGTTTTTGGATGATCTTGAACAAATTTCAAGAAAATGAAACAATTCACAATATAACAGGAGGAAACTCTAGTGTGACCACAGCCAGCCTTAATTCACAAATTCAACTTTTTTATATCAAAGAATATTTATGTGACCTCCTATAAACAAAGTTTATGTTTGAGTTATCAAAGAACTGTAATGTCATGCCTCATCAAAATGTATAACCTGCTTCAAAATCATAATGCAAAAACCATTCAGCAGATTTGAAAAGTTAAAACTACATTTTGCTGATTGAGGCAGGCTTCAACTTAATTTTGAGATTTTTTACATATTTTACAATGTATTATTTTGCTCTCAAGAGAATTTTCTGGAAACAGTTTTCCAGCAGACTCCATCAAAAATATTTGAGTGCTGGTATTCAAAATATATATATATACATTATATACATATAAGATGTACACAAAAAATAAGACGATTTGAAGTTATATAATTATTTTATTCTATTCAGCTATTCTCGATGCGTTTCGACTCTGTGGTCATCGTCAGGAGAATGAATTTTTACAAGCTTGCATGCCTATTTATAGCCTTTTTAGTGGTCACGTGACGTAAATGAAGTCACGTGGCCTTAATGGAGTCACGTGACGCCAAAATAATGCGTCATTTGAATCCTTGATTGGAGTTGAATATTACGTTTTATGTGTAGAAAGTGATAGGCCACAGGGGAACAAAGTATTGCATAATTTTTGCGAACGGAAAAAGTGGCCTATCCATGGGTAATATATATATATGTCTATGGGTAATATATATATACATATATATATATATGTCTTTTTAACTTCAAGAATGGTACAAAACATTTTTTGTTGGCTCAAGGTATTGCTTTCTTGGCAAGAAAACTGTTAATTTTACAAATTGCTTGGATGGTTTTTGCAGCATCATTATCCAAGCAGGGGATACATTTTTAACTCACTAGTAGGTCTACTGGGTCACCCATACAACTTTTGAAGGAAAATGATTGCTTTAAGCAACAAGCAACATCTCCAAGATAGCCAAGCCTCTCCTCTCTACTAAACTCCGATACAAATATTTTGTTTTTATTTCAGGTAGCTGGATGTGATCTAGCTCATGGACCTTTCTGGGTCACTTGGTACATATCCTTTTATCAAGGTTTATTTATTTACAAATTTTTTCAAAGCCAAAGAAAATATCCAAAGAAAATAGAAAGGTGTGCCAAAGAAAATATCCACGTTTGATACGCAATGATTAATTATACACCAACATTAGGAATATTCTTTATTTTTAAAACTGGTGTTGCAGTTTTTGTGAAGAAAAAAGAATCAATATTCTAAAAAATATTACATACATATACTTACCAAAATCAGAATGGGTGAGTGTTAAAATTTCTGCATCATCATCATAAATACCAAATTCTTGGTTATAATAATCCCAACTTTGATATTGATTGCTAAAGTGATCATCTTTTAGACCTTCTTCACCATAAAGGTCATACTTCTTTCTCAGCTCTTCGTCTGTGGGAAGAATTTTAGTTGTGAAAATAATCTATTTATGCAGTTCTGTTCAATACACATTTTGTACAGTTTGGTAATAATACACTAGAATATTTACTTTTCACTTCAAATCCTAAATGCTTTAAAAGTTTGAAAAGCAATGGAAATATTGAATGCATATTGCTCTCTATATATATAGGATTGTATACTTTATTATTGTGACCCATTAATGCACAGTTCAAATTGCTCACACCACATTCAAATTCAACACGTAAAATTCAAATTCACAACACCAAATTCGAATTGCTCCAGATTTAAACCCAGTTGCTTCTCAAATGGCTTACCTTTGAGAACTTCATAAGCTTTATTGATTGTAGTAAACCTGTCATGGGCAGTAGGATCATCCTGAAAATGGAGAGATAAGATATCACGATAGTCATATAAAAATGTATTTACATACTAGATTTCTTTTTAACTTTTATCATTTGAAAACATTTTCAAATATTTTCATCAATTAATCAGAAAGTTGTGAATAGATAGCTACTAAACAGAACTTTTCACAAGAAGTGAATGAACAAAATATGAAACAGGAAGATGTACAGTAAATGTCCAGAGAGAATCACACTATCAAGATAGCTGTCTCAAGATGGCAACTCCTAAAAAAAATTATGTGAGCTAGTAGTTTTAGCAGAAAATATAGGGACTGGAAAAGAAATTTCATTATATATATATGTAGATATGTTTTGATTATCGTTTAATCAGAAAAGAGGATACAGCAAACACAAAATATCAATCATGGTCCATCATGTTTTGAAGTTCTTTAGTACATTTACAGTATATATATACTGTATATAGTTAACATAAGGGAGCTTATGATTTATCTAAGGGTGGAAGACTTTTGGGTTTAGGTGTTGAAGAAACTTGCCCAACACACAGTACCCTAATTTCTTTAAAATGTCAACTTTTTCAATGTATATATATACAAAGTTTTGAATAAAAAACATGTAGCACTGCGATGTTTTGGTGAATAGTTTGCTGTTTCTCTGTATTTTGAATTGAAGCATAAAAAAAATCAGTCAAAATTGGGCATTTGTGTTACATAGAAAATCTCTGGAAAAATTCTCAAATTTGCTGGCGCTGAACTCTGCAGACCAGATTACTTGGTAAAAGCACAGCTCAAGAATTGGGAATTCATAAGTTAAGTATATGTGCATTGTACAGGCATTTCTTATAAGAAAATTAGGTCCATCAAATTACTGAAAACTGAACTGAATTGAACTGACCTGAACCAGGGCTGGTACCGAGTTTCTTAAATCTTATACCAAAAGTTTCTTTTGAGTTTCCTAAATTTCTAATGTAAATGTAGAATTTCATTACTGCATTTCTTCTAATAAATGCCTAGCCTCAAATAAACACCTCCCCTTTCCATACAAAAATGGCAATGAATGCCTCCCTCTAATAAACACCTCCTTCTAATAAACACCTCCCTCTAATAAACGCTGCACACATCAGGTTTTTAGGTTTAGAAAATTAGCCTACAGTTCTTTAAACTTCTTCATTATAGCAAAATGTGTGTATTGGAATTCTACTGCTAATGCAATATTCATTTGCAAACAGCAATCATTAGTTTCACTGATATCTTGAGTTCTGAAGCAGCTGCATAATTCTGCTATGTACAGAAGTATTTAGCCCATTGACCTGAGCTGAGAGCTATCTGACCAATGGTTGTGTAAATATATAACCTGTTCATCGGCGATAGATTGGCTGGGTCATGACTACAATATTCTTGTAATTGAGTATTTGACTGATA
Source organism: Aurelia aurita (assembly GCA_004194415.1). Lineage (NCBI taxonomy): Eukaryota > Metazoa > Cnidaria > Scyphozoa > Semaeostomeae > Ulmaridae > Aurelia > Aurelia aurita. The sequence continues at coordinate 394,683 of REGM01000025.1, read as the reverse complement.
TGTAAAAATGCCTGCCGTTGTCTAATATCTCAAGTCAAGAAGTGGCCTAAAAAAACGACTATACTGTAGTTCATCTTTTGTAATTTCGTTCATTTACTCGGTCTATGATATCGAAAACTCAGTTAAAATTTGAATCAACATACTTTAAGGTAAAATGCTGGTTTTTGAAATTCCACCAACTTATTACTGAAAGGTCTCCACGACCATTCATTTTAGGTTAGCTGGGTCTAATATTTAGGCCTGTTCTTGAAAATTTGTTGGCCTAAAATTTATAGCACAGCTTTTAGTCTACAAAAAGTCCTTTGCTGGAATTCAAACACTAAATTTCAGAGAAGTGTTGCATAAGGTCACATTAAACCAATCAAAATTTAAAATCAACTACCTTATTTTTGTCAGGATGATGTTTCAGCGCCAACTTTTTGAAGCTTCGTCGAATTTCTGCAACAGTTGCTGCTCTTGGAACTCCAAGAAGTTCGTAAAAATCATCAGCTATGACAGCATCCAGCACAAGGATAATTAAAACAAATATGTGTCCTTTGCGTAACATCATCATGTCTTCTAAATTCAGGATAAAACTGTTCAAATTAAAGGTAAAAATTGGAAATAATCGATTTACCGGCGCGTTATCATTCGTCCGCCATCTTATGTTTTCAAAATGAACAAAAGTTTTTGGAAAATTTTGCAGGTCAAAACGTGTACACAACCTCCTTCTGGTTTTGGTGGGAAATCGCAATCGCAAAAAAATCTGAATTGATTTTTTTCATAAATCCCTTCTTTGAGGTCTACTCTCTATACGATAAAGATAGGTGTCATTTTTCATCAGCTTTAAAGTAAATGAACGGAGATATAGTGATCTAGTCTAAACATAGCACAAAAGAACGGCACGCGCCACTTATGTTCCTATTGTGTTCATCGATCGAAAACATCAAATACAATAGGTTCTATTTAGATGGACCCAGTCCCCCTAGCTAAGTTGCCTTTTAACCCCGTTGATTTACTTTAAGGGTGATTTTAAGGGGGTTGGAAAACAACTGTTCAAAATGCGATCCTCTGTGGAGGAGCAAATTTGCTATTACAAGTTTTTGCCAGGTAAATGCTTGTACTGAGGACTTTTTTTATTACAATTATTATTTTACAGGGACATGCATGTAATATTTTACCAGTGGTGGCATCAGAAGGGGCTATGGGACTACAGCTCTCCCCATCAGAAATGTCTAGCCCCCCTCCCTGTCAGAGAGAATTATAGGTAATGTTATGGAGAAATATCGCAATATGGCTCTCATAACTACTACGTTTCATGGTCTCTCAGCCCCAAATCAGATATTCTAGCCACTTGCTAGACTGATTACATGAGTCTCAGTTTTCCGCATTGAATTGAATGATAGTTATGGCTTCAAACTGAGACTCATGACAATACAGCTTGAAAACAGAGACTAATTAGGCCTAATGCGCCGCATTTCGGGCGCATCCAATCAAATTTCGACTTTCTTAATAAGGTTAGACCACGTGCCTATACTTAGCGTTTGATTGGCTGATTAGATCAAAGTTCGACTTTTCGAAGCGAAGTGACGTTCGAAGCGACGTTCGAAGTGACATTTGACTTTTCTTTCGACGTTCGAAGGATAGAAGACGATCGATTTTTCTTCAGATTTTGGTCTCTGTTTAGAATCTGTTTGGTCGTGAGTCCTTGTATGAGAGAAAATAAAAACATCAGATTGAAAACATTGAACGAATACAAGGAATCACGTCGTCAGTCTAGCCACTTGCTTAAACATTTCTGGTTTCGCCCAATATTAAATGCCTGTTGTTTTACAGAAATAGTTCACCATTTTTCAGTGGTAGTGAAATTAACTACACAATTCATAAGCTGTATTGAGGTTTCCTTTCACACTTGTAGAGGACGAAGTCCACTTCTTGATAACATGTCCTGCCTATGATAACTTAAGAACAACACTTCTAACTTTATCTAATGTCGACTGTCTACCTGCAAGCTTACAGTTTTCTAAAGTCATGAGTAGTGCTGACCTAAATATCATACATGCCCTAGCCAAATTCATTATTGATGCAAACAGTTTCAAACGAGCTTCCCCTGCGGACAAATAAACTGGATGTTCTAACACCAAAAAAGTATTTCCATTATAGTTAGTTTTTTCCCATTGTACCCTGTTTTTTTCTTTCGTTAGTTAGTTCAGTTGACTTGACTTGTACATATTGTAATGTTTTAACCTTTTGCTGCCATGCCTTGTAAATAGGTAGAGCATTTTGCATTTATGATGATGATGATGATGTATGTTATGAAATGATTTAAGGTAGCTTGCCAACAAAAGAGCAAACGTTTTTATAGTAAACTTTTGGTTTCATATCATCATATCAAATGAACAAGCATTCAATACAAAGAAATTTTGGCATATGTAATTTGCATAAATTTGCATAATTCTGACGTTATCAACATTTTGCCAACGACTAAAAACATGCTATCATTTAAAGAAAGATTGCTCCAAAAGCAAAAGCCCAATTCAAATCGTATGCTGTATGCAAACAGACTATTTGTTAGGAAAGGGCATGGGCTAAAAAATGCACAAAGACATCATATCAACAATGGATATTTTAATGAGGATTTCAAAATGGCGGATTTTCCCAGTGATAAGCCTCATTAGTGCCTTCGTTATCCGCTACATTACTTTGTATATTCTGGAATTGTTTTTGCCCTTGCCCTTCTCTGGTATATTACCCAAATGCATGCAAAGTCTCATCTCCTAACTAACTAAGAATATTCTTTGCGATATCTGGTTTTTAAATCAGCAGTTACACTCAAAACTGATAGTCGTGAAAATTCAATTCAAAGTTTTGCATAAGACAGTCTGTTATAGTGAGCTCTACATACATAGATTAGATAGGCCTCCCTCTTGTTCCTTTTCTTGATCTATGTACCCTTTCTTGACACTTCTGGGCATCTTTCTCCTCTTTCCCCCTGTTTCTCGTGCTTTTCATTCAATATTTCTCCTCCATTAGAGTGTTTGCTTATCTGAGCTAAGTGAAAACACATCTTGGTTTTATTGAAAAATGCCTCGATAAATCATGGACTCCACATGGACCCTTATTAAACTGGATAATTTCAGAGACATATTGACGCCATATTGAAGAGAGACTTTTTCAACAAAATTTGGGTATATTTCCCAAATGATGTTATTTATTGACTCAGTTGGGTTTTGGATTTTACCGAAGACGTGGAAAGAAGTTTGTCACTGCGTTTAATGCTAAAAAACAGGCTTTATGACATCATGGGTCCACTTAGGCATGCTCACTTTAATTTTGCATTTTTTCTTTCCAGTACTTTGTTCTGTGGTTCTGTTTGCCACTTACATGTACCAAGAGGCCTTATTTCTGGAACAAAATCAATTGTCAGCTCTTAGATTGATCTCATGAAAGCTTCTTCCCTTGCAAGGCCTTGGCCATTTTGAACTTTATTGCTTCCAAAGAGCAACATGAAGTTTACCAGGCACAGAAAAAGTACTGAAATTTCAAATTATNGACTATGAAGTTGTCCTTCTCAGTTCCACAACTTAGAAATTCTATATCTGTCGTTATGTAATTCAGATCTAAGGCCCCCGAAGCAAACTCACGCATTTTAAATATCGGTTTTTTTCAAAGAAAGAAAGTGTTTACTGGAATATGAGGTAACTTTGCTTTCCGCTCTAGTAAGCAGTGAGTTGTAGTTCTGCAATGCCACCCTCCTAAAAAATAAAATTAATTTCTCCAATACCTGATTCGGCCAATTGAAAAGCGGTGAAAAAGATGTTGTCCTGCATGGTCTTGCATGGTCTTGCATGGTCTTGCACATTGACATTATGCTACAGTCTTTCTATGATTAGCACATCTGGTACAATAACAATAACACTGGCTCTCTTCAAAATTCTTCGATTTATGCCTGTTTGGTGGCGTTTTATGAGAGCTACGAGCTTTGCGGCTGAAAACGTTCATCTGGTCTGAAAGTTCTTCGACAAATAACTTAGTTGATTTTTCAAGGTATGAAGTATCTGCCTTTTTCCTGTATATTTTATTTGAATTGTGTTTGATTTTGGTGTATTTGTAGGAGAGTTGAAAGCTATAAAAGACCGTTGTTTATTTGCTGGTAAGCCGTAGGGTTGGAGAAGGAAAGCACACCGAGTGTCCCAAAATGATGTGTCAGCGTTTGAAAAATCTGCAAAATTTGGTTTTGCTACTTCTCTTCGCATTGTTTCTTTTTTAGTTTATCATAAAGGCCAAATTATTTTTAGCAATAACAAAAATTGTGCAAAACTATTGGATGTCCCAAATAAAAGGTCACAAATCTGATCAGGGCTAGCAATGCCAATTTAGCTCCAATCAATTCTCATGAAGTTTTAAACTAATCCTGAAAAGTTAACTTGAACATAGATACCTTGCTGGTTGATATTTATGCTTCCAAAGTGGAAATATTTATCTTGAGAGTTTAAATTTGCCTTCGCCTCAAAACCAGAGCTTTACCGCTTTGGCCTAAGCAAATTCTTGAAGCACAGCGAATAAATCAATAATAGCCTTGATAAAATTTGAACAAAGTTTAGATTATATTCCACGCTATTTGCTAGAGCTCACTTACTATGAATTTCTTTATTTTTTTCTTTAATTTTGATTCTTTAGCTGTGCTTCAGGAATTTGCTTTGCTTAGGCCAAAACGCCAAAGCTCTGGTTTGGAGGTGGAGTCAAATTTGAACTTTCAAGAATAATATTTCAACTTTAAGCACCAATATCAATACACAAGGTACCTACGTCCAAGTTAACTTTTCAGGATTGGCTTAGCCCTATTTTACCCGGGCTCTTCGGGTCAGACCATAGCCCGGGGGGGCAACAAATGCCCCCCTAATTATCTCCGAAACCATAATTACTATGCCATTGTAACTTTGTACAATAGTAATTACATCTATTGGAAGTCTAATTATAGAATCTGATGTTAATTGGTCACGTGGTTTGTTGCCAGGCAAACCGAACAATAGGACTATGTCGCATACAAGCTTTAGTACTGGAAAAACAAAAAGTGTTAATTATTTCGGATTTTAAAAGGAATAAAACGTCAATAAACTACTTAAAAGTAAAGAAAATATGATTGTCTATCGATTGATATCAAATTTTTGAAATTTTGTCTTTGTTTAATGGAAATATGACGTCATCAACATTAATGACGTTATATAATTTATATTTTGCTGACGTAAGCAAATATAAATAAAATATGTATCAGATGAAAGCACTTTGAAAGGGGAATCGTTTGGTAGCAGTCACGACTTCATCGTAGCTAAAACAAAGAATCTATGGCGGTATTAGTGATTTTCTTTGTTACCACTCTCCAAATATGGGCATCTCATGGTCACGTGACTTAAATTATGACAATGAAAAGTTTATGATTTAATTGCCAATTAAATAAGAGGAAAAGTCAGAACGTCTTGGATCAATATTCTCTTTACTTCTTGTTTTATTATAGAAAGTTTGGTTGGGGGGGGCATTTTTTGCCCCCCCCCCGGGTAGAATAGGGTTAAAAGTTATTGCAAATTAATAAGAGCTAAATTGGCATCGATAGCCCTGATAAAATCTGCTGCTTTTATTGGGGACAACCGGTAGTACAGTACATAAATAGTAGTCGAAGTACTATTGATAAAACATTAGTGATTCAACTTTCACTTCGAGGTCTCGCATTCAAACAATTATGATGCAGTGAAGTCGATAAAAGGAAACACAACACAGACGTGGAAAGGTGCAACAAATAAAACACAAAGGTATTGCAGTTATTTATTTCAAAAGGTTTAACTTACTATCGTCAAGTCAACCGCCTGGGCCTCTTGTGACCCGGTATGTAACCTTCTTCAAGTTACTTTAGTACAGTATACGATCCCGGGGGGAGGCACTTCACTATTGGGATATATGGGGGTGTGCGCTGTAGGAATTTCTGTTATAACTCAATCCCAGAATATAGGCGGGATTTCGAGACCCAATCCCAGAATATGGGTGAGGTTTTCGACAAGTGTTTTCACTACAAACAATTGTAAAATTGTTGTTTATTCTAAACATGAACATTCCCAGGATTTCTATTAAAATTAGACCCCAATCCCAGAAGAGTTCTACAAAAAGTACATCTCATTCCCAGAACATTCGTGCCAAAAACTACCCCAAAACTGGCACACATCCTCGTATGACTGGCTAGCGAAGTACCCACCCAGGGTATACGCTCTGGCCTTCTGTCCACATTTGAATTACAAATTTCACTTATTATACTTGATGAAGAGACTGTTAATCAAGTGGGTAGTTGTCCAGAATGTCAACAACAAGTCAACATGTTAGAGAAGAGATTAGGTGATGCCCATAATTTGAAATTTCAGTACTCTTTCTGTGCCTGGTAAACTTCATGTTGCTCTTTGGAAGCAATAAAGTTCANCAGTTAATTATTTCAAAAAATTTAACTTACTATCGTCAAGTCAACCGCCTGGGCCTCTTGTGACCTGGTATGTAACCTTCTTCAAGTTACTTTAGTAAAGGATACGACCCCGGGGGGAGGCACTTCACTATTGGGTTATATTGGGGTGTGCGCTGTAGGAATTTCTGTTATAACTCAATCCCAGAAAATAGGCGGGATTTCGAGACCCAATCCCAGAATATGGGTGAGGTTTTCGATAAGTGTTTTCACTACAAACAATTGTAAAATTGTTGTTTATTCTAAACATGAAAATTCCCAGGATTTCTATTAAAAGTTAGACCCCAATCCCAGAAGAGTTCTACAAAAAGTACATCTCATTCCCAGAACTTTCGTGCCAAAAACTACCCCAAAACTGGCACACATCCTCGTATGACTGGCTAGCGAAGTACCCACCCAGGGTATACGCTCTGGCCTTCTGTCCACATTTGAATTACAAATTTCACTTATTATACTTGATGAAGAAACTGTTAATCAAGTGGGTAGTTGTCCAGAATGTCAACAACAAGTCAACATGTTAGAGAAGAGATTAGGTGATGCCCATAATTTGAAATTTCAGTACTTTTTCTGTGCCTGGTAAACTTCATGTTGCTCTTTGGAAGCAATAAAGTTCAAAATGGCCAAGGCCTTGCAAGGGAAGAAGTTTTCATGAGATCAATCTAAGAGCTGGCAATTGATTTTGTTCCAGAAATAAGGCCTCTTGGTACATGTAAGTGGCAAACAGAACAAAGTACTGGAAAGAAAACATGCAAAATTAAAGTGAGCATGCCTAAGTGGACCCATGATGTCATAAAGCCTGTTTTTTAGCATTAAACGCAGTGACAAACTTCTTTCCACGTCTTCGGTAAAATCCAAAACCCAACTGAGTCAATAAATAACATCATTTGGGAAATATACCCAAATTTTGTTGAAAAAGTCTCTCTTCAATATGGCGTCAATATGTCTCTGAAATTATCCAGTTTAATAAGGGTCCATGTGGAGTCCATGATTTATCGAGGCATTTNATGACTGGCTAGCGAAGTACCCACCCAGGGTATACGCTCTGGCCTTCTGTCCACATTTGAATTACAAATTTCACTTATTATACTTGATGAAGAGACTGTTAATCAAGTGGGTAGTTGTCCAGAATGTCAACAAAAAGTCAACATGTTAGAGAAGAGATTAGGTGATGCCCATAATTTGAAATTTCAGTACTCTTTCTGTGCCTGGTAAACTTCATGTTGCTCTTTGGAAGCAATAAAGTTCAAAATGGCCAAGGCCTTGCAAGGGAAGAAGCTTTCATGAGATCAATCTAAGAGCTGGCAATTGATTTTGTTCAGAAATAAGGCCTCTTGGTACATGTAAGTGGCAAACAGAACAAAGTACTGGAAAGAAAACCTGCAAAATTAAAGTGAACATGCCTAAGTGGACCCATGATGTCATAAAGCCTGTTTTTTAGTATTAAGCGCAGTGACAAACTTTCCATGTCTTCGGTAAAATCCAAAACCCAACTGAGTCAATAAATGAGGGGTACTTCGGGGTTTGCGGTGTTGCGATATCGGGGGTCAAATTTGCGCGGTATTGCGGTATTGAGAGAAAAAACTTGCGGTATTGCGGTATTGAGTTTTCACAGCGCGGTATGCGGTATTGTACGAAAATTAACATCCAAAGTTCGTGTAATGCCATTTTCCTAACATGTAACAAACTTCTTCGAGACGAATTTGTAGAGGAACGGAAAATGAAGGAGAGGGAGTCCCTTGTCATCATCCCTTTTTGCTATTAAGATAGTCCAAGGCAGGGCCGTCGCTACATTGAGGGTGCAGCACCACCTGACATATGGTAGTACCCTGGGTACCCATGACCAAACCACGGTCGGCAAATCGAGAAAAGGTTCGATCATCATCGAAAGGGCAATCGAAATATAAAGTAATCAATCTAGCAAACATATCTCGACATTTGTCAGTCAGTCTGAGTTGTAAAAACATGCACATTTTCCGCTCGCTTCCCTTGCACTGCCATAAATACATTTCTGGAGTAAATAAGCTTGGCTATTGCAAGTAAAGTCCTTGTATTCAGAGAATAATAGACCTGACCTTTATGTCTCTAAGCTTAACTTTAACTAGATGTCTTTTGGGAAGAAATAGATAGCAAAACAGAGTCTGCTTTTTCAAAATTCTCTCCTCGCCTCGCTCGCATCAGTTTTTCCCCTTTACTATTCGTTTATTTTCGAAAAATTTTAATCATCACAATTTCTGCTTTTAGACCAAATGACAATTTCATATCAGCACATATAAGTCCATATCTTACTCTATCCCCACAGAAATCACCTCAAGTGCAAATAAAACATTTTTAAAGCAAATATTAAAAATCTGTCATCAATTTCTTGCTTGTGCCGCATCTGCAAACTATTTATAGCACAGGTGCGCCATATAAAATAATAACAGGAAATCTAATGTGCATTTACGCATTTCAGTTATTCTTTTAGTATTACTGTTACTGTCATTCAGTTGTTGTTTTGAACTCTACTATAGCCTGATAACCAGCCCATTATTCTAAAGAAATAAGTGTATCCCTTATTTCTTTAGAATAATGGGCTGGTTATCAGGCTAAAAAAATCGCATACCGCATTTCCTCTAATAAACGCCTAGGCTCAAATAAACGCCTCCCTTTAATACATGCCTCCCTCTAATAAACGCCGCATATATCAGAGCGCCGCTTTATTAGAAAAATTAAAGAAAGTGCAAGGAAGCGGATGTACTAAAAATCATATTCAATTTTCATGTTTCTGCGACAAAAATGGAAGAAAATATGTGACCTTTTTAATTTCTTCTTTCTTAACTTCATATTGTGTTTAAATTTGCTCCTACCGAAATTCTGAAAATATTACTATTACATTAATTAAAATAGCTACATGGAATAAACATTTAAACGTTTCAGATTTGATTCGATATTCTTTCATGCAAAACCACCTAGTCTCTCTGCTAAATATTTCCGGCGAGGAAACAGCTCAGTACAATTTTTCGATTTTCTGATAAACCCCTCCCTCTAATAAACGCCGTACCAGGCGTTTATTAGAGGAAATATGGTAATCGCATACCATTTTTCAGTTAATACTATTGATACAGACGGCATGACGTCACAGCAGCGCATAAAACACGACACCATCTTGTTTTGGGGTAAATCTTCAGAAAATTTCTATAGGTTTCTATAGGAAATTTGCAAAAAGTTGCATGAAATTGCTCCTCTATTCTACCTCGAGATAGTGAGTAGGGAAAGGATAGATAGCAATCATCAGTCAGACCTAAACCTATGAAATAAACACACGAACATGCTGTTTCCAAAAGCAAAACAAAATTTAGGCCTAGAAAGCCGTGGAAAACTTGCCTTTCCGTCGATAATTTCGTAGTTAGCACCACAAACTCTGTCGACTGTAAGTTGCTCGTCGCTTCTTCAAAGTCAACCTTCCTTTTAGACATTCGCCTATCTATCTGCTAAAGTTTTCGAATAATTTGAGCAGCTTCCAAGCTTTTTGAATTAATTTATTGCGACAAATAAACGACACACTCTCAAAATCCCAGTGCGACGCTATACTTTGTAATGGCTTCATTTACCCCAAGTCTGATTTTCGAGCGCGAATTGATCAAGTCACGTGACATATCGTCTGTATGAATTGCTCAAAATAAGTTTTCGTGCAGTGATTTCATTGTCTCCCCCAGGAAGAAGAAAACAACGATCAGCTATTAAATGTATTTGGTCCTAAGTTAAAGCCTCAATGAGATCAAAGGGAGATGATGCATTTGGAAAGTTGCACTGATTTTATATCTAGTATTCAGATCTAATCTGAAAATTTGCGCCGATCACAAACAACAATAATAAATCTGATCGGATAATTTCAAATCGTGTAATGTTTCTATTTCCTTGTGTAGTTTTCGGATCTTCACTGCTGATTTGATTGATTTGATTTGATTTTAAATTCTTTATACAAGGTGGAAACATTCAGTTCTAATAACTGTTTTACAATGTGCCCTGTTAAAAATAACTAAAGAAAAACCTAAATTTCTATTACTATTTCTTAATACAGTGTTGGAAAATTACAAAAGAAACCTATTTTTCAAAATTGCAAAATTGAAGACATCATTCGAAACTCAATTCAGCTGTACAATTTCGAAGCCAATTGAAGATAAGTGAGAGGAAATATAGGCACTTTAGTCTCAAAAGCGTCATGCAATGACGTCATCAGTCAGGTGGGTTAGAGGCCACGCCCAAAATGGTCCCTCCTGGCAGTTTCTCATCGTCATTTAACGATAAAGAATAAAATCTTGATTAGAAAATTTGCTAGACGGTTGCAGTTGTTTTTGTTTGATTTTTGTTTTGTTTGCAACTCAGACAAAAACATTGAAAAAAGTTGTTTGCCGTCTTTCCTCTAGTAAACGCCTCGTCTCAAATGAACGCCTCCCTATACACAAAGATGTCCACAAACGCCTCTCTCTAATAAACGCCTCCCTCTAATAAACGCCGCACACTTCAGAGCGGCGCTTTATTAGAAAAATTACGGAAAGTGCAAGGAAGAGTTCATTTAGATATGAGGTTTCTTTTCATCTTTATGCGACAACAATGGAAGAAAATAAGGGATGTTTTTAATTTCTTCTTTCTTGAATTCATATCTTAAGTCAAAATGTAGCAGTGTTTATTTTTTTCTGCATCTCTTGATGAAGAGTCATTGCTATCGATTAATTTTGTTGAGAGAGTTTTATATAGATTTTTGATTGTTTAATAAACGCCTCACTCTAATAAACGCCGCACAAAATTCCTTAACGGTTTAATAAACGCCGGGGTTGTTTATTAGAGGAAATACGGTAACTTCGAATTGACCTCTTAAAGCTTCTTAATTTTTCTGGAAGAGACTACCGTACTATTACAGTTTCTTATAAGTGGTTTCTTGTAGTGTATCTTAGAGTAAAAATTAGCGTATCCTCACTTAGTCAATCCGAGCTATACACCATGTAGAGTTGTAGACTTGCCCCAAGTCTATTTCATGAAGTCCTTCCGACCGATCCCTTTCCCATAGTTCCCGGATCCGCCATGATCCGGGAACTATGGGAAAGGGATCGGTCGGAAGGACTTCATGAAATNCCAAAAAATGGCTAAAAATGGGTGGTTTTCCACCAAAATTCATCATAAAAGTGGGTGGCTTTCTGAAAACCGGGCGGCAGACCCCCGTCCATCCACAAGTCATGTACCCCCCCCGGGCCGATCACAAACAACAACAATAAATCTGATCGGATAATTTCAAATCGTGTAATGTTTCTATGTCCTTGTGTAGTTTTCGGATCTTTACTGCTGATTTGATTGATTTGATTTGATTTTAAATTCTTTATACAAGGTGGAAACATTCAGTTCTAATAACTGTTTTACAATGTGCCCTGTTAAAAATAACTAAAGAAAAACCTAAATTTCTATTACTATTTCTTAATACAGTGTTGGAAAATTACAAAAGAAACCTATTTTTCAAAATTGCAAAATTGAAGACATCATTCGAAACTCAATTCAGCTGTACAATTTCGAAGCCAATTAAAGATAAGTGAGAGGAAATATAGGCACTTTAGTCTCAAAAGCGTCATGCAATGACGTCATCAGTCAGGTGGGTTAGAGGCCACGCCCAAAATGGTCCCTCCTGGCAGTTTCTCATCGTCAGTAAACGATAAAGAATAAAATCTTGATTAGAAAATTTGCTAGACGGTTGCAGTTGTTTTTGTTTGATTTTTGTTTTGTTTGCAACTCAGAAAAAAAACATTGAAAAAACATGTTTGCCGTCTTTCCTCTAGTAAACGCCTCGTCTCAAATGAACGCCTCCCTCTAATAAGCGCCTCCCTATACACAAAGATGTCCACAAACGCCTCTCTCTAATAAACGCCTCCCTCTAATAAACGCCGCACACTTCAGAGAGGCGCTTTATTAGAAAAATTCCGGAAAGTGCAAGGAAGAGTTCATTTACATATGAGGTTCCTTATGCGACAACAATGGAAGAAAATAAGGGATGTTTTTAATTTCTTCTTTCTTGAATTCATATCTTAAGTCAAAATGTAGCAGTGTTTACTTTTTTCTGCATCTCTTGATGAAGAGTCATTGCTATCGATTAATTTTGTTGAGAGAGTTTTATATAGATTTTTGATTGTTTAATAAACGCCTCCCTCTAATAAACGCCGCACAAAATTCCTTAACGGTTTAATAAACGCCGGGGTTGTTTATTAGAGGAAATACGGTAACTTCGAATTGACCTCTTAAAGCTTCTTAATTTTTTTGGAAGAGACTAACGTACTACTACAGTTTCTTATAAGTGGTTTCTTGTAGTGTATCTTAGAGTAAACATTAGCGTATCCTCACTTGGTCAATCCGAGCTATACACCATGTAGACTTGCCCCAAGTCTATTTCATGAAGTCCTTCCGACCGATCCCTTTCCCATAGTTCCCGGATCCGCCATGATCCGGGAACTATGGGAAAGGGATCGGTCGGAAGGACTTCATGAAATAGACTTGGGGCAAGTCTATACACCATGTGACCATATATATAATCGATTTATTTAAAGTTGGCAACTTACATAGCTACTAAATAACAAAGCTGACTTAAGCCAACAAACTAAATACAATGTTAAATAAATATATATACAAGTAAAAATAAGTCAATAAAATTACAAAGTTTATATCAAATTACAAAGTTCATATAGAAATAGTGTAACACTATAAAAAGCCGAGCCGAGGAATGTACTGCCTGCAAAGTCTGCAGTCGCAAACTTCATTGTTCCAATATTTGATTTTATTCTTAAATTGTTGCACAGAAATAGAATCCTTAATTTCCTGTGGAAGGGAGTGCCAAATACGCTGCCCTCTGTATCGGATTGTTTCAGTACCATGATTAACTGTATGTACCATGGGAAGCAAGAATGGATTGGTATTTCTCAAATTATATGTGACACTTCTTTGCAGGAAAATTTCGTCCATAAAACTGGGGTTTANCTATTACAGTTTCTTATAAGTGGTTTCTTGTAGTGTATCTTAGAGTAAAAATTAGCGTATCCTCACTTAGTCAATCCGAGCTATACACCATGTAGAGTTGTAGACTTGCCCCAAGTCTATACACCATGTGACCATCTCTGCATAAACGATAATCACGTGGCGTTTTCCTCCAAATGGTCCATACTCCACTCTCTTCACTAGGTACACAAAACCTCATTCAATAAAATGTAATTTACATCTAAAACTGGGCAGAGATTTAAATAATATTCTCTAAGATCCCGCTGAATACATAGAGATCAGCCTCGATTCATGAAGTACACACGTAGACAATGAGAGAGCTATCTCATCGCGTCTTTATTTGAGTTATTGATTTGGTGCTCAATCCTCATAGATTTTAAGATCTAATACATTAAGATCTTAAGCGTTTCAAATCTTTTGTCTAATGTTGTGCCGGTAGCGTAAGTTAAACCCCATCAAATCTGGAGCAGCGCCGCGCTGACGCGCTTCTGTTTACATTGCTTATTCTGTTAGGCCGCGCATGCTTGACCGACAGTGACCTTCGACATCTGAACTCAGAATAAATCGACCTTTCATCCAAAAATGCTTATCTCATTTGTGAACTTAGAGGGATACTACAAATAACACATTCTCATCGTTTGCTCATCATCCCCGATAATCTTGATGTGGATTTGTATTAATCATGAACAGGAGGCCTTGCGGAAAACGAAAGCAAAGAAATTAATAAGGAAGCAATAAGCAGCAGTTGCGGACCGGCACAGCGGTACAATTGGTACAATGGCCCACGGCAAGTGGGTCACCTTCAAAATCTAGTGTAAAGGGCCTAACTTTCAATAAAATAAGAGCCAGCCCTTTTTACAGGATGAGTCAAAAAAATGTTGGGACGTTTGGGAGCAAACCTGTAACTCTCAAGTCTTGAATCAGATTCCTGTAGCTCGTATTATCTGTGTGGCTAACATATCAACTTAGATAACAAAGTTTAGTTTGTCAAAATCGGTCGTATCGTTCTCAATACTTCTTCTTGAAACTCTTCATATAGGCTTAACATCCTTCATCAAATATGAGAACGATACGACCGATTATGACAAACTAAATTTTCTTATCTAAAATGAATGTTAGCTACACAGGTATTATCAGTTTATATGAATGGTTTGAGAGCTAGATCCTTTCCAACGTCTGAACAGTTTTTTATTGCCTTTAGGCCAAACAAGAGACCGACATGTGGTATTGATTTCATCCCCATGTTAGTGCCAGGGGACATCTATAGTTTGACAGACTTCAGTTCTGAATCTAACGATAAAATAAACAAACTACTAACGGGGCTAGCTAAGATAAAGAATTTGCATCTCTCCACCTTAGCGAGATAGCGAGTGATATTTGCACCCATGAAACTCCAAGGGGAGTATATTTATATGGGCAGTAGCCAAGAGTACAATTTTTGGTATATATTTCTAAAATTATGCAATTGACGAGAAATAGGATTACAGATTGGAAATTAGGAGGAAATTGGCTTTCAGGTTCCATCTGCCATTTTAATATAATTTTATCGTCCGAATTTTACCAAATATATGAAACTCTGTGTATCGTTTTGAACTTCACCTAAGCCCTTACCAAACCCTGGCTGACTGGCTATGCAAATCTGACAATACCAGCCCTTATGATAAACGGTTGAACAGTTTTATTTTACTGAGATGACGAAATGCTTTTTTTTAAGCATTTCGTCATCTCAGTAAAATAAAACGATCGCCAATTTGTTCGGATATGTAATCTTCTTAAGCCGAAATGATGATGAATATTGATAATACATTGAGAAACATTTCTACAAATGTTTGCACAATCAAGATGAATAAAATGCTTTAACAGGGCGAAAACATTGATTTTCCAAAACAGTGAGTTAATTGTGACGTAAAGTGGGAGGATTTTGCAGAGTCTAGAGGGAAAAACGCCCCCAAAAGGAAAAGAAGTCATTGATCATATGACCTCCATGCAATATTTTAGTTGTAAGATTCTATGCCGTCCTAATGAATAAAATATCAAAACAGCAAACTGGGCGGTAAATCCTTCATTATTTCTCTGCAGCAGAGAGCTAGGGTCTAAATGAGCAGCACGAGGCATCAAATCTTCCAAAACTTTCTTTGGATTGAATCGGATTGAATAGCTTGAAAAGAACTAGAGGTACTTTATCGTAATCATCCAGTGTGAATTGATGTCATCAGATTGCTACATCCGTAAACCAGAAGGGCAACAGACTTGTGGTTGCCGCCATATTGTAGATTTTCCTAAATAATGGCTTTCTGCAAAATTCTAGCAGATTTCCATAATAAATTTAGAACGTACAATGGTTATAATTTTCTTCGATCCTTAGAATGAATTCTTTTCATAAAAGAATCAACGAACAACTTTGAAAATAATCAAGATATCAAAAATTCATACTGTAGAATTACAGTATGGAACCCAAAATTTCTTTCAAGCCATTCAACCCATAGTAGGATGTAAAACAATTTGCACAATCATTTTTGAAGATTTGACGCCCAGGCAGAAAATAATTTTGTAATTATTGAAAGGACACAGCATTCACTTCATACTGAGTTTGGCATGCAAAACGTAACCAGTTTCAACTTCACATTTCCCAGAACACAAAACTTACTTAGCTGAGCTGAAATGAGCTTTAACTTAGAGCAGAATAATCAAATTATTTGTTGGGTGTTTTGCAGAAATTGTTCTACTCAGCCCAAGTGTAGATAATAATAGTTGGACTTGCAAAAACTCTTCATCAAATTATATCCACTCATTTACGGCCAGAAACGCAAGTAACTTTTGGACTTTCCTTTTCGTCAAAGTCAGCTACTGGCCATTTACCGTCATGATGCTACACGTTTTTTATAAGAAACTGGTTTATAAGAAACCAGTACTAAGATGGCCAAATTCTAAGAAACTTTAGTACTATGTCTGAGAAGTAGTAGGAAACTTTTAAAAGATGAGGATATTATGGCAAATATTTCGCTAAACTCTTATTCTTGAGTAATATTACCTAACCGTTTTATGTTTTGAACGTAATAGAACACTTTTTCTTCCCATCTGATGTTTTATATGTCAAGAAACATATCTGCAGCAGTGTTGGAAACTACATGATAATATGCACTTAGAAAATAAGAAACACATTAAGAAATTTTTAGTACTAAAATGCGGAAATTTTCATGTTACATTAAGAAACTTTTAGTACTATGGCCTGATCCAAGTTTCTTATAAAAAAACGTGCATTACGTTGGTCAAATTTTGATTCATCTATGAATTTTCAAATCGGTTAACTTTTCAAGGCACAGGCAGTACTATGTTGGCAAATTTGCCCCATCAAGAAAGCTCATTTTTTGGCTAAAAATGCAATGACATAATAGCCTCCAGTCCATAGTAAAAACAAGTTCCAAACAAGTCCCTTATTTGGTATGAAACCCAATCATAAGATCCAGGCTACAGTCCGTGGAAATCCTGGAATGAGCCAATCCAAAACAAATCGCCTCACCAAGGTAAAAGATCTACTTACAGACATTATCAGCCACTGGTATTAGTGTCTAAGCTTACAATATAAAGAGAGATTTGCGGAGTCTATATGGTCAAGCGATACCTTGGCAAAACACATCTTTTCAAGTAGGAACTGTATTCAGCATATAGGTCAAACGTATGAATTCATAGAGGGAATAATGAGACAAGACTAACTATAGCCTAAGATCTCGGTAAACAGAACGCCGCGAGAGGAAGCACAAAATCGTACATGCAATTGTAATAAAAGAAGACTACGCTATTCGATAGAAACGTCTCGCCGAATTTCATGCGAATTGTTGCCAATATGATTTTCGCTTATCATTTATATGTAATTAAAACAGGGTGTATCTATAAAATGCGTAAGTAGTCTATATATAGAACGTACACTTTAGCTTGATCCCTCTCTCCCAACTAGTGCGTAAGCAATTTATGGATGCCCCCCATTTAATGATAAGCTTCTAAAATAGATACATAAGATGCCTGAGGCAGATATTTAGAGCTGTTCTTCTTCTTTCGATATGTACCTACGTTTTCTCTGAACAACACCTTTTCACATGCACAGCCAGTTAGTTAGCCATCCAAGTTTCTAAGCATTCTTACAAACTTGCTTTGTTTATTTTTACGAATTGACCAATCGGCGACAGAAATCCCTTTTTTGCGATTGCCACTCGCTTTGTACAGGCATGCCAATCAAAAGTAACGGATGCTATTGTTGCATCTATTCTTGTCACTGTAGAGCTGCTGAAGCTTTTGTGATTGATAATCAATAACATCAACCGAAAATAACAACAAAACTTACTATCTTAAAAGGAACCCAAGCATATCAAAGTGTCAAATTCTAGACTATCAGATATTAGTATTTCCTGTGTTGACGTAGATCAGTTACCTAAATATGGTCTGCGGGCATGCTGAACGTGTAAAGGCCTATGGTCTTTGCACGGCTATTTTTATCAAAGGCTTGTACATGGTATTTCAGAAAAAACGCAACCAAACTAATGGGTGGGCCAAAGAAAGAAGCCCCCAAGATAAAAACATTTCTGAAAAACTTTCAGAATGCATGATTTTGATGAAATTTATATGGCATTAAGTACAACATAAACTGCACCTATTATTGAGTGCAAATCAGCTCATTATCAGCTGTAGTTAGAGAGAAAGGAGGTTTTGAAAAACAATCGTCGCGAAAACCACTGTAACGAAACCACTAATCATAAGAACACAACTTGATCAAACATAGTGTCGAATACAAAACATTTTTCTAGTCGTGCATCTGAAGAATCTCAAATGAGAGTGGGTTGTGTTTTTTTAGCACCCTGTATATCACAGGACCCTCATGATAACAGTATGCATGTCATACTGATAGGTTATTCCTGTATAAAAATTCGTTCATTATCATTTTATCATTAACATTATTATTGCTATCATTATTCATTATATGCTTAGATTCCCTTTAATTCAAAACAGGCGTGTATGATGGGAAATTTGACTC
>REGM01000025.1:331168-371168 GCA_004194415.1 Aurelia aurita | reverse complement strand
GTCATAGTCTAACTTGAAGACTCTTGATTACATTTATTGAAAATATATTTGATAATTCTTTTAGATCTGTTCTGCAACGATGCAAACTCGGGTACCTTTTCTGAGACTCCCAGTAAGTTAGCCTTTGTAATTGGTAGTAAATTTACGACTGCCCAGGTTATGTTCTTTGCTATAAAGACAGTTGTATCTAAGTAATTTATTAGGTAGTTTCAGTTTCACTTTCGTGATTTAAATTCCATTGCATACAATTTAAATTAAAACTACATTATACAAACAAAAAAGAAAATTTCAAAAAGAAACTACCAAATAACAAAGATACAAGCAAAACTAAACAGAACAGAAATTGTATACAGGGAAATTCCTTTGGGAAGAACTCTCTCAGTAGGTAAACTAATCAAGGAGAGAGCACCCCATTTATTATTAGGTAGTGTCACATTATTAGGTAGACCATTTGCATATGATGCTGATGATGATGATGATGATGATGATGATGATGATGATGATGATGATGATGATGATGATGATGATGATGATGATGATGATGANTCTTCATTTTTTAATCATAAAAACCCCATCGATTAAGAATCAAACTACACAACAGGCTGAAAGCAGTTCAAAGTACATAATTTAGAAAGCAGCCTGTGCCTTCTTACTTCCATGGGTTCTTCTTTGCGGGGAATCACTGTAGAACACGTACGAATACGTTACACCGCTGTGACCTAAGATCTTAAAGACAAAATTATATCATTAAAAAGATTCGGTTCATGTTTAAAGTTGGCAAGAGATGCGATCAATTTCGAAAATATTCCGATCTGTCCACGTGAAAGGATTACGACTCACTTACAGAATTTGTAACACACAGTTGGCCTATCTTGCTAATGGTTTTATCCTTTTATGTGACCTCAGGCTTAGGCTTTTTCCGACATATTCTCCTGAGGGACTTTGCTTATTTTTACCGAGTTACTCGAAGTATGCTTGCTTAAATCTATCAGGAGAGAGAGAGAGAATGGTCTCATCTGAGTTCTCCTCCAGAGCTACCACAAGGGGTATTGTGCCCCTACAAGCCTTTCGAAAGTTCCCTATTTTAACCTCAAAGTACCCTTTCTCAACCTTAATTAAGGTTTACAAGTGCGCCTAGATTCTAAAAATGCCCTTCTGAGAGCGGTGCCCCTTCCAACAAAGAGCTACTTCCTACGTCCCTGTATTTTTCTTACTTTCTTTTAAGTTGGCAAATAAATTCGCTATTTAAGAGGCAATTAAAACCAATACACCCCCGAACGATTTTTGCGGTCAAATCCCTTATAAATTTAAACACTTTACATCGTCGTAAAATTAATATAACAAGTACTAGGAACATGAAACTTCGCAGCTAAGCTATATTTTGAGTGCTTAATCCGAATCTGGAGTCGAAAATTTCCTACTAATAAATTTGGAAAAATTTCCATAATGGCGGCCGTTCGTCGAAGTGGTGTATTAATCTAACATATTAAGAAATAATAAAAACTAAATAACAGTAACAGTAATATAAAAAAGAATACTTAAATACACAGTGGATTTCCTGTTATTATATATAGCCCAGCTGTCCTATAAATAGTTTGCAGATGCGGCACGAGCAAGAAATCGCTGACAGATTCCAGGTAAGACTTTTCCTGCCTCACTCGCAAGGGGCCTCGTTCTTAAAGTTTGCCCCCAAGGCCTCATACACCTCTCAGCGGCCCTGCAGACATGTCCAACCCTGTCTTGATGGTCTAAAACTCCAAACTCAAAGTTAAATTTCTTTAAAATTCGCAAAGCATAACCAAGTATCGCCCACCGTTGTACACTTTCAAACTCTGTGCGTTAGTAGTGATAAATTTCAATGAACGGGTTTCATCTAGGCGCGCTCTGGAAGTTAAAGCTCGTACAGTTGTTCAATGTTGTTGTGAAGTACTGTTATTCCCATGCACAATAAGGGGCTGCGCGCGGGTCGGTAGTGAGGAATTGAGCGCAAATGATTGATGACTGTGCTCGAGCGGAATATATTCATAGTAAATTCGAATAAATCTCTGTGGCGATCGTTCAATCACAATCGTTTCTTGATCTTTGCAAGGCGTTTTTGAATTCCTGAAACCTTGACTGCTGATCTGTGATTAAACGCGCGCACAGACGTTAGTACATAATGCTGATCTGGAAATATCCCGCCAAAGAGCGAGGAGAGCTTTAAAGAGTTGCGGCGCGGCGGGCAAATGTCCCTCTTCAATCAAAAGGCACCTAATCCGAAAAATTCATTATTGAATAAATAGGCTTGTAGGACGTTTCCGCGTTAAGGTTTCACCGAGTGTTATTTAGATTCCACTGTGCTTTAACTGAAGCAATAGTGACCGACTCAGAGTGTGATAAGTAACGGGCGACAGTGATATGACTTCACCTTCTTACAGGCGCTAATATTCTCTTGTAGTTATGATTAAAAGTCAAGAACCGATGCTCAAGTAATTAGCTCATGTTTGCTTAGGCAATCAATTTGTTTATGTGCGCGCATTTGTCGGATTGCGCTCATGTACAAATTGTAATTCGGATTTGGAACAAAGAGCTATTGACGGAATGTGTCACCAACTTAATCGCCTAAGAAAGGATTAGCCTTTGCTGCTTTACACGCATTGTGTTCCAGCCTAGACAGCTGAAAGACACGGTTACAATATATCCAGCACGGATAGCGTATAGCTCATAATCACACTGACTCAGAAGTGGTCGGTCATACATCGAAATGGCTTCTTTCTCAATCAAACACATCCTGCAGCTTGAAAGGTCTTCGTCACCTGAGAGAGTGGAGCGAAGAAGTGAAGCTGTGATGCCGTGCTGCTGGAAATCTCCAGTCCCCAGATCGCCTACAGAAGATAGAAGAACACTGGTCCCGTGTCCTGCTGCATGCTACTCGTGTCCTTGCTGTGAACGACAGCCGTATCGTCCTGTCACCTTGGCACACGGTCACCATTACCGTAAGTCAACTACTTATGAGATTTGCTCATGGTTTCTTTTACCGTTAAACTAACTGTTTAGAAAATAATATGCAGCACATTTAAAAGGAAAAATCCCTTAAAAAGTGAGAGGTAACTGTTTGGTGTTTAGGAAATAGATTGCCGCACATTTAAAAGGAAAAATGGCTTAGAAAGTGAGAGGTAGTTGTTTGGAGTTCAGAAAATAGAATGCCGCACATTCATACCCACGAAAGCTTTAAAACGAGGGGTCGCAATACACATGAGATCTTTCCAACTAAAGAATAGTTTGAGGAGTTTTTAGGTTCCTTTCTAATTCAAAGGAATGCTCCTAAAACGTACCACATTTTCTGAAACGATTTCTCCAATGAAAAGAGTAGCCACATAATTCTACATGAAAGAACAGCAGAGTAGAAACAAATTAACGATTAAAAAAACTGAGTTATCTTCCAAAATTCCTTTTTGGTGTGCACTCCCTGCACCAGCTCTTCAAGGTAAGGGGAAAATCGTTTCCTCAAAAGTGCACGAAGACATTTTAGGCAATAAGATTTTCAAACAATATCGATACATAGTATGTCTGAAAGCACCTGTTCTGCAAAACTTGAGCAAAACTTAACGTAGGCAGTGAAAATTCGACAAAATCGATCTTGTATTGCAAAAGGACATATCGATGTATCATAGAGAGAGCAGGAGAGAGCTAACGCCGCTAACGCAAGGAGCCAAATCAGGGACACAGGAAGCAGTCTTCACTTGGAGGGGCGCAGCTCTCAAAAAGTTCACTTTTTAGAATTGGACGGGCACTTTTAAACTTAAAAAAAACATCTATGTGCCAAATTAATAATTTTTGATACATATTGAATAGTTTTTGCTATGCAAAATTTGCAAGACTTTTCAGACAGGCTATAATTCAAAATGATCTTTTCTACAAGAGTACATGATTGCCCCATATTTCCTCCTCGTCTGAAATATAAAGCTTGATATAGAAAAATACTCTTTGCAAAAAAACCATGTAGTTTTCTAGATTACCCAGAGTCCCTGAGGTATGTATTCTGTTATTAGAGCACTAAGGATTTAATTGAATAGAACTAAATGATGTTTTTGCAATATAAGTCAACTAGAAGAAACGAACGTGACTTTAAATGATTTTACTTTTGTCACTTAACTGCTCANATATTGAATAGTTTTTGCTATGCAAAATTTGCAAGACTTTTCAGACAGGCTATAATTCAAAATGATCTTTTCTACAAGAGTACATGATTGCCCCATATTTCCTCCTCGTCTGAAATATAAAGCTTGATATAGAAAAATACTCTTTGCAAAAAAACCATGTAGTTTTCTAGATTACCCAGAGTCCCTGAGGTATGTATTCTGTTATTAGAGCACTAAGGATTTAATTGAATAGAACTAAATGATGTTTTTGCAATATAAGTCAACTAGAAGAAACGAACGTGACTTTAAATGATTTTACTTTTGTCACTTAACTGCTCATTTCTCTCTTTGGTCATTCTATGAAATGTCTTCTTTCTGTCTGATTCTTTCCGGGGTCTGTATGCTGTCAGACTTTGCTAGATATTGCTAATAGCGTCGTTCTACTTTTGAGGATCACTTCCCTAACAAATTAATTCCGTACCTTTTTTCAATTTCTTGAGGAGAATGCCTACCTCTTGGGAACGACAAATGTGACCCCCATCTTTAGTCCCTGTTCCTTCAAAGACTACTTCAAGAGCTCCCCTGCTTCAAATTGCTACCATTTTCCCTGCAATAGTGATTACGTTCAAACATGCTCAGATTGCCTTTTGTCAAATGAAATTGGTTTGCTAATGTCGACATGAGAGAGAGCAGACAATCAAAGCGATTGGCCTTGAGGTACTGTGAGGCACGATCAAACAAGAGCTAATTATCCCCTGTACACTAAAAAAATTCCAAAAATAAACTGAAAGCTACAAACGTTGAGATTGTCCTCATTTTAGGAAGGGTCTGCATGTTACGTATTCAAAGGCTATATCTTGAAATCTTAAGCAGGAAAGATCAAGTTTGACCAACACAAAACTCAAAATCCGAACATTTAGTCTAAGACGTCTTATAGATTTCCTTTAATGGCCGCTTATGCCACAGATTTTTATGATTCATAATACGTTAGCTTTCACTTTAGAATACACATTTATGACATGACTATTAATATACGAGTTACATATATCATCCCTTAATTCGATAAATTCTCTGTTGTTGCTACAAAATTATTTGCTTTCCAAACAGCCATGCTGTGGTACGCTCCAAAGAACGTTCGCTTACTGTACGGTGCTAAGTTCATTTTATTATGAAGTACCAATCATGAGTACATTCTCAAATCACCAACAATTTGGAGACTGGAGTAGATACTTCTAATCGGTAAAACTAGTGAAATTTGGTAGGGGATGTAGAGGGCACATTTATTAGCAGCTAAAAAAACTGTTTCATCAGATAGCAAGTAAGGAGGACAGACGCAAAATAAATGAGAAATCTACCAACAAATTAAATGATATTGGTACAGTTGGACGCTTGCAGCCTCTAACTTGGGATTTAGGAATGCTATAAATCAAGTGATGTAATATGGTCGAAAGTGTATTAATTTCAAGCTTTCCCAGTGGGTTTTCCTAGTCAAAATGATAATGAGATGGATCTCAAAATATGGGCATACCTATTACAGATCCAATTTGCATTCGCATGAAATAAAATATGTGGATGTTGGAAGTCTTAGCTGTTCGTAAGACTGTACCTTTGCCAACTTTCTGCAATTATCGTGATAGATTCTTGATTGAAGAAAAAATGTTGCCTTAAATTAGAGAATTTTGTTCATGGAAAGCAGTCATTTCCTTCTGAAGTTATCTTTGCCATTTGTTTGAGCGATTCCACCAAAAATGTGTCAGAGATGACTCCAAACGTTAATCAGATGTCATCAACTTTCCTGCGTTACTGTATTAAAAAAAAAAAAAGAAATGATTTTGAATGTCGACTAGCTAGATAAACTTCTAAATTGAAGTTGAAACAGCTTTTCAAGTTCATCAACACAGATTTTCAAGTTCGAATTGATTCTATCTTTTCAAATCAAGCTTTGAAGCACTTTCAAAGGTATGATAACGTTCATGAAATATAGATCCCAAATATCCAGACTTTTTCTAATTTTCAAATTTGAGGTTAAAATTTCTTCAAAAGTGAAAAAGTAAATGATCTATGCTCGCCAAAACTAAAAAGAACATAGCAGTGATAGAAAATGATATACTTCATATTCTTATTTCCCTTCTTTCTAGAAAGGTTAAATCGTTTAGGCCAATTCTTGGAGTAACTGTTTGTTTGTTTGTTTGTTTGTTTGTTTGTTTGTTTGTTTGTTTCTACTTAGCATCCGAAGGTAATTTTAGGAACACTGAGAAGCTAAGGTTATTGAAGCAGTGGCCTGGTCCTTCCTGTTGATGTCGCTACACCTCGTGATTCCTTTAGCCTGGAATTACAGAGAGTTGGCCGGTCTCCTCACTCTAGATAGCAGATTTGCCTGGCTGGAATGAAACAACAAACTGTCAGATTAGTAGTCACTGAGCCATCCCCGCCAACTATTCAAGATTCTATATGCAAATTGATATTTTTACCAGGTGACCAAAGTAATTGCAACTTTTTGGAAACTTCGCTAAATTTGGTTTTGTAAATGATCTTGAACATTACTTTATGTGTGACTGTGCCAAGACCAAATAAATTGCAGAGATGATTGTTATGTTAGTGCTACGGGAAAGAAGTGATAAAATCATAGCTTGAAAAACCATATTTTGTGTGAGATAAGTTATAAAACATCCAAAATTTCATAATTTCAGCGGAAAAATTGTATCTTGCGATTTGATTATATATGAATCTTTTAATATGCAAGACAACAGAGAAACATAACTGAAATGCCTCCTTTAGCCTGCTTCCTCGATCGCTTCTTATTGTGCAGTATAGCGTGATTACGTGCAATTGACGCAGCAAAGCACAATTTTGTCAAAATTAAAGTCTTCTGCGGCACTTAATCTACTGGTCATATATTAAGAAAAGTATTGATCATCGCATCTAAATTTAGTAATAGGAGCAATTTTCAAATCAAATTTGCTTGACACAGCAACTTCGGCAGATAGCAACTGATAATACAGAAGGCTTTGTATTTGAAACCAGAATGAGAAAACGCATTAAACATTATGATGCGCGCAATCAAAAAATACATGGTCAAGATCTATAAGTCTCTTTCCCACAGTCAAAGAACTATACCATCGAAAGTTGCTTGCAGCGATGTGCTGGGAATGATTTGAGCATCGCTAAGTTTGTAAGGGTGTAATGATGGTTAACTAGCCTTGATTTTACATTGGTACATTGGTAGAAGGTGATGCAGTCAGTCAAACTAACGATATAATAAAATAAGTATACCATGAATAGAAGGAGGGGAGATGCAATAAGCCCTGTGCTGTGACAATCCTTCTCTTCGCATAAGCGTCAAAGGCAAGATCGCACGTCGAATTAGACATACGGTTCTCGGCCAAATTGAAAAATACTAAACCAACGGTCGTCGCTTAGAAATCAANGCGTTACTGTATTGAAAAAAAAAAAAGAAATGATTTTGAATGTCGACTAGCTAGATAAACTTCTAAATTGAAGCTGAAACAGCTTTTCAAGTTCATCAACACAGATTTTCAAGTTCGAATTGATTCTATCTTTTCAAATCAAGCTTTGAAGCACTTTCAAAGGTATGATAACGTTCATGAAATATAGATCCCAAATATCCAGACTTTTTCTAATTTTCAAATTTGAGGTTAAAATTTCTTCAAAAGTGAAAAAGTAAATGATCTATGCTCGCCAAAACTAAAAAGAACATAGCAGTCATAGAAAATGATATATTTCATATTCTTATTTCCCTTCTTTCTAGAAAGGTTAAATCATTTAGGCCAATTCTTGGAGTAACTGTTTGTTTGTTTGTTTCTACTTAGCATCCGAAGGTAATTTTAGGAGCACTGAGAAGCTAAGGTTATTGAAGCAGTGGCCTGATCCTTCCTCTTGATGTCGCTACACCTCGTGATTCCTTTAGCCTGGAATTACAGAGAGTTGGCCGGTCTCCTCACTCTAGATAGCAGATTTGCCTGGCTGGAATGGAACAACAAACCGTCAGATTATTAGTCACTGAGCCATCCCCGCCAACTATTCAAGATTCTACATGCAAATTGATATTTTTACCAGGTGACCAAAGTAACTGCAACTTTTTGGAAACTTCGCTAAATTTGGTTTTGTAAATGATCTTGAACATTACTTTATGTGTGACTGTGCCAAGACCGAATAAATTGCAGAGATGATTGTTATGTTAGTGCTATGGGAAAGAAGTGATAAAATCAAAGCTTGAAAAAACATAATTTGTGTGAGATAAGTTATAAAACATCGAAATTTCATAATTTCAGCGGAAAAATTGTATCTTGCGATTTGATTATATATGAATCTTTTAATATGCAAGACAACAGAGAAACATAACTGAAATGCCTCCTTTAGCCTGCTTCCTCGATCGCTTCTTATTGTGCAGTATAGCGTGATTACGTGCAATTGACGCAGCAAAGCACAATTTTGTCAAAATTAAAGTCTTCTGCGGCACTTAATCTACTGGTCATATATTAAGAAATGTTTTGATCATCGCATCTAAATTTAGTAATAGGAGCAATTTTCAAATCAAATTTGCTTGACACAGCAACTTCGGCAGATAGCAACTGATAATACAGAAGGCTTTGTATTTGAAACCAGAATGAAGAAAAGCATTAAACATTATGATGCGCGCAATCAAAAAATACATGGTCAAGATCTATAAGTCTCTTTCCCACAGTCAAAGAACTATACCATCGAAAGTTGCTTGCAGCGATGTGCTGGGAATAATTTGAGCATCGCTAAGTTTGTAAGGGTGTAATGATGGTTAATTAGCCTTGATTTTACATTGGTAGAAGGTGATGCAGTCAGTCAAACTAACGATATAATAAAATAAGTATACCACGAATAGAAGGAAGGGGGATGCAATAAGCCCTGTGCTGTGACAATCCTTCTCTTCGCATAAGCGTCAAAGGCAAGATCGCACGTCGAATTAGACATACGGTTCTCGGCCAAATTGAAAAATGCNCCCACAGTCAAAGAACTATACCATCGAAAGTTGCTTGCAGCGATGTGCTGGGAATAATTTGAGCATCGCTAAGTTTGTAAGGGTGTAATGATGGTTAATTAGCCTTGATTTTACATTGGTAGAAGGTGATGCAGTCAGTCAAACTAACGATATAATAAAATAAGTATACCACGAATAGAAGGAAGGGGGATGCAATAAGCCCTGTGCTGTGACAATCCTTCTCTTCGCATAAGCGTCAAAGGCAAGATCGCACGTCGAATTAGACATACGGTTCTCGGCCAAATTGAAAAATGCTAACCAACGGTCGTCGCTTAGAAATCAATAGTGGGAAGTTGACTGCAAGAAACTGCGGTTGAAACACAGCAATGTAGGAAGGATACCTATAGAAAATACAAATAAAGATAAATATTAATATCTTTAGTCTAACTGAGCCCTTTAAATAAATGAGCATGTCCAGTCCCGCAAAAAGGGGGCAGGGGGTAGACAGCACCAGGCCCTGACTTCAGAAGGGCTCCCAAAATTTGCGATGGGCAGAAAAGGTGCTTAAAGGGTGTTTCCTTTGTTTTTTTCGAGAGTCTTTAGGGTTTGGTCGAGAAAATCTTTCTTAAAATGGTCACTTATCAGTCCTTTTCAGTATTTCCAGGGTCTCCAGTTTGGTATTTGTCCCAGGTCCCAAAAAGTTCTTTGGCAGGCCTAAGCATGTCAGGCAGAACCTTCGGGTGAGCAAGTCTTAGAGTTGAAGGAGGGAAGTGACGATAATGCTGCTGCGACAGTACAACGAGTGAGCTAGAACTAATTTGCAGGCCTTTGCCCTCTTAGTTCTCTCCTTCCCATTTCATGCTCATGCATACATCTCAAGATGTTTGATATCTGGGAAATGGAAACGAATAAAAACCGATCTATTATTGTCCAGAATAGTGCCTTAGGTATCGTTTACCTGACTAATCCACAAAAGGTCCGACACTATTTGCCAATTGTATCATCAAGGAAAACTCGCAACGTCTTGTCTCTTCTCTGGCTATTTACCGAGAGTACAAATAATAATTCCTTTGAGGCAGCGTTGCTTGTTGACGAAAGATATTCAGACCCAGTTGCAAACATTATAAACGTTTCCTGTGAGAAAATGGATGTGTTATTGTAAAGAGTAACTGCAAATAAATTCAATTTCAAATGTTTGATTTTTTGTTTATTAATTGCTGAAAGTGTAAACACAATTTTGTTGATTTGTTTTTAATAGATCAAACATTTTGACATTTACTTGGGAGTTTCGTAATCGGGTGTCGCAGTTATACCCTGTTCAATTATTGTTCAGGGTCTGTGCCCAATATTCAGAAACTCTTTGGCTTTGTAGCAGATAGTCCTCTAGGATTTTATGTCTATGATAATTCAACTGAATCTCTATTGAACATTTTATTTCTCACAAAAACTGATGATATTGTGCATTAAGCAGTTCCCAAGGCACAACAGAGATTTTTCATGATATCTACAATTTGGAATCATATCTTTGGTAAGGGTTGCACGGTCAACTGTAAATTGAAGCAAAGGACAATTTGGTTCATAGGGGATTTAGTGTTTTACAAACTACGACAAAACATTAGCGTTGAACTCAAAGATTGGTACCTCATCCTCAATTACATATAAAGAATGTAAAACTGTCTAGCACGTAGAACACTCGCTAGGTAAAACATTATATGGGCCTAAGGAAATATTTTTAAAATGATCTGATATTCTGGCCACTTTTCAGACATCTAAATGTTGAAAAGCGAGGGGTGTATCACTCTTTAAAAAAAGCGTGCAAGATTTTGGAAAAAAATTATTTTCTGGAATTTTTAGGGGATCTTCATTGAAAACAAAAGGATTTTTAGTAAAGACGTACGATATTTTTATGGAGTGATGTGCCCCTCGTTGACATGAATAACTATACATGCTCTCTTATTCTTAAGTTAAACTCTCATCGATGTATTGCGCAAAAATATTTGAAGTTGGTCAATTCAATCAGTTTCTAGAATCGACGAAAGGTAGATCACTTCAGACTCGACTGGCTTTTCCCACCTGTTATTCAAATATTATCTTTTCCTTCAAGAAACAGAGATGGGTTTCTTACGAAATCAACCGTGCGGTATACGACTATGCAAGCTCAAACGTTCGTCTTTTTCAGCGTCCCTGTCAATGACCGCATACACAGGCTGCATAAGGCGCGCTATCGGAGCGTTTCTTTTTATTGAACTGGAACTGGCCAACTTAATACGATTAATTCTTTTAGGTCACGTCGAAAAAGTCGGCGCGAAACATCATAAGGCATGTGCAGGATTTACTCGGGACTTAAATCAACAAGAATAATTCGTAGAACAAATGCCCAGCACGAAAGCGAAGTTAGTCCTAAATTAGAGCCGATTATCTTGAATCGGTAGTACGACTACAAAGTTTCTCTTCGTTGATTCCCATCGTGATGGGGACAAGATACTTGGTTTTTTTATGCTATTACTAGTTAAGACTTCAGTAATTTGCAGCCCGACTCCCGATTAGGCCCGTTTTCAACATTTTATCTGCTCGTCCAGCGAATAAATCCTATTAGCAAGTTCTATGTGCACAACAAACCATTAGCGTAAAATTTCAGCGAGAATCATCGGCGAGAATTGAAGAAAGATTTAAGCTTCAACCGGCAAAACTTGCGCAATCTTTCATTTCTCCGACATTCAGAGCTTTGCAATGGTTTCGAAATATTGCACGAATCGTAGCTTCGCCTTCCAACTAAAATTGAATGATGTCTTCCTTGGCCTAGCAGGGAAACAATAAAAATAGCGGTTCAAAAGACATCACTTCTTTATTCCACTAAAACGCCATGAGCGCCAAATATTTCTGAGAAATTGGTTTTAAACTCGACAAAAAGCAAGGTTCATAAGTATTTCCATTTCTTCCCCCAAAAAAATCTTCTTTGACTTGTGCGCAATCATATCATTTGGACACTTGAAAAAGAGAACACGTCTGCACAAAAAAACATGCTTGCAAGTTCAAGACGGAATTTAGATTCTCTTTTAGTCTTCAGTTTCGTAACTGTACCGGGTGTCCCAAAAATGATGTATCGGCGTTTGCCAAAATCTACCATCATGAATCATGCACTAATTTGAATGAAATACCAATCATTTTGTAGCAGAAAGCCTACCTTAAATGTAGAAATTTATTTGACTAAATCGGTCTTACCATTCTAGAGTTACAGCTTATTCTACTTGGGAGATATTTTGTACATTCTTAAAAGAGAACTAGACATTTCGATAACATTTTCCCAGGTTTCAGCTTCACAAAAATGAAAGAGGGCATGGTCATCATCCAAGGAGCAAAACCAAATGACAAATATGTGGCTCTTACATGTTAAATGTACATGGATTTCTTATTTAAGTTCCAAAGAAGATAAGTTCCTAAGAAGATAATTGATGCAATTGTCATCTTATTAAAACTGAAAACAGGACGAAACTTGATCGTAATTTTTAGCTTTTCTCAAGAATCTTCAAAAATAGTTTCTAAGTAAAATTGTTCTAACTCTAGAAATATATCACGATTTTAGTCAAATAAGTTTCTTCATCTAAGTTAGCCTTTGTGTTTCAAAACTGTATGTCATTTATTCAAATCGGTGATTAATTCATGATAATACGGTTCGGCAAATGTCGATGCATTATTTTGGAACACCCGTTATTCTCAAAGGGACTGCAAACTAATTTCAATGGTTAGAAATCTATAGATGGGCTAGCAGATATCTATATTTCGATATGCAGTAGCAGAGTTAAGTAGCAAATTGAAGTTAAAAAACAAGTCCGGCGTAGAGTTGCAATACGCCTTGTTATTTTTCAAGCAACTATACTATGCCGTAGTAAGTTGCCTATGGCAGGAGGGAAATTTCAGCTTTTTAACCATGCCTATTCCCTGTAAAAGGTCTTCGATAAC
This sequence comes from Aurelia aurita, assembly GCA_004194415.1. Lineage (NCBI taxonomy): Eukaryota > Metazoa > Cnidaria > Scyphozoa > Semaeostomeae > Ulmaridae > Aurelia > Aurelia aurita. The sequence goes on along the minus strand of REGM01000025.1, from coordinate 358,115 downwards.
CTGTTTTCACTTTGAACTGTGATGCAACTTGGACAAAGTACATTCTTCCGAAAGCATTCGTATAAACCGTAATCAAAATCAAGATCCATTGATCTCAGAATCGCTTTATTTCACGGATTTAAGGATAAAATTGTCACGATTAGAAAACCATTCGAGGTGGGCATTGTTGAAAAGTACTTTACATGTTGGAAATGCGTAGTAGCGAGCACGATTTAAACTTTATTGGATCAAGATTAAAATAAAGAATTAAAGTGAAGCCGTATTTTTGGATAAAGATATTATAGAGGACTTGGAATTTTTCAACATTTGAAAGTTAGTCATGAGTGCTTAACTTTGTGATCTTAAGTTGTTTTTAAATTCTAAAATTCGATGATTAATCTTGTTTCGTGATAGTGGTCTCAAATCAGATTTCTTAATCCGCTGAACAGTGATCTCCAACAGCAAAGTAGACATAGGCTGCTATCCAACCAAGAAGGGTCTGATCTAAAGGGCTTCAAATCAAACATGGGCAGCGAGAACACAATGTTTTTTGGTAAAAAAAAAAACAAAGCAAATGGCCTACTGTGTTAGTCTGTTATTTCTGACGATCGCCCAAGCTGCAAGCTTCAATTAAATATCGAGACCAGTAGGCCTGGCAGTTGGGCGGATCATTAGAGAAAACAGACAACAAGAATGATTTAGTTTTAATAAAAAACGTTGGGTTTCTTCAACCAGCTGATCACATCCTTTTACAGTTAAGTTTTCTATCTTCTCCGGGGGAAACACTAACAACAGTGAAAAGTTTCAATCAAAAATGTTTTCGAAACAACATATCAGAGCAAATTCTAAAAATTATGATTTTAAGTCTCATAGTACCCAGTCATAGTGGACTTTTAAAGGTTTTCTAGAACCTTGAATATATGAAGTGTTTCATATTTTTTCTCGGCAAAAATGTATATGTCAAACAAAAGAGAAATTTCCTGCGCAACATTACGTCCTGGTTTGGTGGGAAAAACTTTGGACTAAATTTCACCTAAAAGGTTTTCCAATTGAACCTTTTGTAGGTATAACGGGGACAGCAACAATATTAATATATTGGCATTCGCGAAAATAATCTATTAGCAGAATTATGAGCCATCAAATGAGTGGCCTTATTTAGTTCACTCGTTGTGACTTGGTCCAACCGCTAAAAGCCTTATGGTACGTAGCAGTTGTAATTCAAATATCAAAGATAAAAGAGTGAGTTTTCAGATGAAGATCCCCCAACAAGATGGCTTTTCTCCAGGCGCCACTACACCAGGAGCACGTTCGATATTTCTGCCTTGTGGCTGATAAGCCTGTTAGCTTACGAAATCCGTTTAACAACTTAGCATAAATTTGCTTCAAAATCATATATTGACAAATCAAAATGTAATCACTAAATCTCAAATTTCATAGCTGCGAAACCTCATTTAGGCCCTGTACTAGAATCCTACCAAGCAATTTCATCAAACCTAATCAATCTTTGCCGTTCCCCTGTCAGATCCCAAGACTACCTGGCTTCGTGTTAATTTTGAGGTTCAAGTAAAAGCAAGCGGCTGAAAGTGTTAAACTGACGTATCAATCCCTAACTCTGATAAATTAGGAGTGCAACAAGTTGGCTTGAGCCTGGTTTTAGTGTAGTCACAATTTAGCCAGAAAAAAGTAGAACAATACTGTAGTTGTTATTCAATAGGAACAAAGAAGTTTTCTTTGGTCACATTTCTCGAGACTGAGTTAGGCCATTGGTAGCTACAATACTGGAATAAAATGCAATGGCATGGATATAACGATGAATAGAAAGAAGCCTCAGTGAATAGAAAGAAGCCTCAGTGAATAGAAAGAAGCCTCAGTGAACTGAACTTATTACTCCTCAACATGCTCTTTTTAAAATTTGTCAAAAGTTAAGGCCCAAACCAGTCTCTACACCAAATAATATAAAGAACGATTGAACCACACAAAAACGAGCTGAATTTGCATCCTAAACTCCTCTATAATTGGAAGATCCATTGTTCTTTGCCACCACCCATTCTCCGTTTATTGTCTTTGGAACTTGTCGCGAGTGCGCGAAAATAGACTATCTACAATGCCAGCATGCATAAGGCCATTGGCAAAATACAAAGATTCAAATTGTAATCAATAGTTTAGCGTTAACTTGGTATTGGCTACTGGCTAGCAGCTTTTGACACTTTGCTTCTACAAGTGTAAAAATTTCCAAAAATTAAAACTTCACAGCGAGAGCTGATCACGTGATCACGAGTATATGCTCGAAACGTCGCGTTTATTACAAAGTAGCTCGTTAATAGTATTAAATTCATTAAATCACTATATAATCAATAATTTCGTTTCATAGCTCTGAAAAAAGCAGTTACGTTATCCTATGAAAAGAATAGAAAACCTCAATCAAAGCATCTGAAACTGAACTGCTTAAGCTGAGACGATTTTAGATTAAAAAACTATGATAGCAAACGAGTCCTGTTCAGTTGTTAACGCAATGATCCTTGAATTCTCAAGCCAAAAACAAAATGTGTCTCTCCTAATCTTCTCAATGCTTTCTCATCTCTCCTGCAGAATCAACATTTTTCGCAAACTTAGGGACCTGTCATAAAGTATCTACTACAGGGGGGGGGGCGGAAGATATTTGATTTTTTCACGATAAAATGTTCATAGCCCCTACTGAAAATGATTAGAAAATTCCATGGCCCATTGTGAAGAGACAAATATTTTTCATGGCCCATTTTAATCTTTCTGGGTCCATATTTTGAGTTTGCTGGTAGCATGAGATGTTCTACTCTTTTTATTTAGTTGCATATTTTGATCACAACATTAAAACTGTTCCCATCGATATCTTTAACTTTTGCCTTCTGCTAATTTTCTACTCAACTACTGTGTCTGTATCTACATACAGCGAACTTTGAAGTAGGTAGTTGTGACGCGTCCACTTTTCGTCCTTATGAAGAGACTCTCGTTGTTTCCCCACATGTTAAATTTGATGATGTAGCAACAAAGAAAACACAAATTTAAGAAAAACGGCTTGCAAGGGAAACTTTCAGTAAGGTTTTAGCTTGATGAACTTTCAGCACTCCATAAAAAACAATTTTTTAATAAGAATACTTAACAAAAATTTGCAAAGAAACTGTTGGCGAGGTTGAAAGGGTTAAAGAAGCATAGATCAGTTGCGCATATGGAGGCGCAGAAAGCAAAAAGGCATTAGCAATGGGCAAAATTTCAAGCAGGCAACACTGTTTTCCTGGTACCCAAGTAACTGTTTTCATGCTTTGAGAGCAATGGAAAATCTACAAAGTTCAACCAGTGATGAAAATTCATCTTTCTATTTTGACTATGGCTGACAAGTGATTGTTTATGTGACTTTTGAATTTGCTCTTGGAGTGACCTTTTACAGTATCTGGTATATCTTAAAAACTTGTCTCTTTTTAGATTTGTCCCTTAAAAAAATTGATGGCCCTTTCAAAAGCTGCAAATATTTTCTGTGGCCCATTAACAAGCAGCTAAAATTTTTGGTGGCCCCTGCCTATATTCTCCGCCCCCCGGTAGCAGATACTTTATGACAGGTCCCTTATGTAAAACAAGAAAAAAATTTAGAATGATCTTGGCCACTTATACGGAGTGGTCGTGGAATTTGAATCAGTGATCTTGGAAATATATTTTAGTTCTTGGTCTTGAAATACACTTCAAACTGCAACTTTTTTATCCACCTATTCTTTTTACATTTACAGACAAATTTGAAATGTCTACATGAGGTAACATTTCTGGAGTCAATCTAAACAAAAGAACAAAATTACAACCAATCTGAAACTGTGATCTTTGTTCAGTTCTTATGTGACTTGGTGAAAATATCAAGAATCAGCGAAAATGTCAAGCTTTTACATTCAGTAATAACTTAAAATCACACTTTTAAATTGACTCTCCAAGAAATACGGCAGAACAGTTCGAAACAATATTAATCAGAGAGAAGCCCCCGGTTTGCAAGTTTTTTCATAACATAGGAGTCAAACCTTAAAAATTGATAAATGGTTATTGCATTTCGTTTTCTAATGAATTGCTTTAGGTATTTAATTGTAACTCTGCCATTAGGTATTTAATTGTAACTCTGCCGTGAGCATTTATGATATCTTGATTTTTTTCCAAATTACAGCACTTTTAATATCTAAGCTATTGTTGAGGTTGTGGCATCATTCAATTGCTAAATCGTAATCCAGAAAAACGACAGACTTTTCCTTACCACCATATCATTGTAGACCGTCATAAACTTTGATTTTCTTGCAAATTCTACCATCCTACCAAATTTTATCAAGATACGATGGAAGCTGCAATGGTTTTGATTTAATTCGAAACTTTCTATGAATTTATTTCTTAAAAGATGACAAAGGTAAAAGTCATCAAGACATCAAAAATTTTGACGGTAAAATTAGAGTAAAGAACCTAAAGTACCTATCAATTCAATTCATTAGAAGTTTGATAAAGTTATCAATTTACTTCGATACATTTTATGGTACTTAAAGAGGGATGTATCATTCCCTCAAAAAGCTGACGAGATTTCTACGCTAACGAACAGATTCTAGAGCATTTCAAGGATTTCTCGGGAGAATAAAGAATTTCCGTCGAAAATGTTCCAGATTTCTGATGACGCCGTAGTATTACGAAACTTTGCAAAGCACACATTTATCTAACCACTGCATTGTTAAAAAAAACCTTGATTTTTCTGTAGCATCCTCGTCAATACCAACATCACCATACCATACATCAATACCTTGCTTACCGCTTACCTCAATGAAATCAACAATTGGCACGCTGGATGTACCAACAAGTGGCATTAAAAGAAGGCATCGCACGATCTTCACAGATGAGCAGTTGGAAATACTGGAAAGAATGTTCGAACGTACGCATTACCCAGATGTCCTTGTTAGGGAGCAAATTGCTAATATGATACAACTTACAGAGGAGAAAGTCGAGGTAAGGAGATATTAATCGTTAGTTGGTCGGCTCTTTGTTGATTATTTCTCGCTCAAAAAGAAAATGTTGAATGGACGGAGCTCTACTTAGGACATGATAAAACGTGTTGAGTTACAACGTTGGTAAGTACGTATGCAGTCAGTCTAGGGATTCCCCCTCTGAAACAGAATGATCTTCAAATTCCTCACCAATTTCTAGGCTGCCGTGAATCTAGTTAAGACCGGTGCAGCTAGTGCGAGAGGGGAAGAATGTTTACTAATTCATTGCAGTTATAGGAATTTTGACAAATTTTATCATTTGGTCCTTACAGTTGTGCTGCTATAGCCTGCAAAAGTGGCCGAGAGGGCAAAATGTACACAGAAACGTTTTTATAGCATTTCCACAGGCAACCGAAAATATTGTAGACCTTCATAAACTATGGTTTTGTTGAAGATTGTATCATTTTTTCTATGTTGGTTTAGGATTTACGATGATTTCCATTTTTTTCAAAATTTTCCATGAATTCTTTCAAAAATATATATGCTGCCATTTTGAAAATGATGGAGATATCAAAAAATTTCCGCGGCATATTTACAGCAAAGTACCCTAAGTTCCTTAAAAGCCATTTAATTCTAAGAAAAATGTAAACACCCACCTTTTCAAAGATTTGAAAGATTTCAGCCTTATGCTCGCCCTCGTAGAAACTTCAATCACTGGTACAGCGATAGGGTGCTGAGGTTGGCAGATCCTACTACTGGCCTCAAACAATATAAAAATCGAAAGGTTCAAAAAGGCAGTATTAAAAGGCTGCTTATACATTTGTAACTTTTTACTTCATTCAAAGATAATTGTAAATAGGAACTTTTTAATGACTTTTATTTGATTTATTTTTGACAGGACACACGTTGATAACAGCGATGATTCGCTGAAGTGTTTTTATCCTGTATAAATATTCGTATATTATTATTATTATTATTATTATTATTATTATTATTATTATTATTATTATTATTATTATTATTATTATTATTATTATTATTATTATTATTATTATTATTATTATTATTATTTATTCTAATGTCTTTTCTTGAAAGTAAAATGGACAGATATGGTNAATAGGAACTTTTTAATGACTTTTATTTGATTTATTTTTGACAGGACACACGTTGATAACAGCGATGATTCGCTGAAGTGTTTTTATCCTGTATAAATATTCGTATATTATTATTATTATTATTATTATTATTATTATTATTATTATTATTATTATTATTATTATTATTATTATTATTATTATTATTATTATTATTATTATTATTATTATTATTATTTATTCTAATGTCTTTTCTTGAAAGTAAAATGGACAGATATGGTTTCAAATAAGGAGGTTCTCAACAGAATGGGGCTAGTTGGACCATGTCTGCTAAAGGAATTGTTCAAAAGAAAAATGGAATTTGCAAGCTCTAGTGGGACAATCTATAATGAAATTATAGAAGGATACATTTCTGAAGAGAGAGACGAAGGAAGGCAGCGCAGAACCTGGATTGATGATTTGAAGGATTGGACAAGCATATAATCCTATCATACATTGAAACGAATAGCTGAAGATAGAGAGAAATGGAAGTTCGTGGTTTCCAACCTTCGTATCGAAGATGGTACCAAATGATGATGATGATGATCGAGGGAGAGTTCCATTGTGGGTTTATCTGCGTTAGAGTTAATTCTTGCAAAATTTGTAATGTTTGTACCGGGGGAGTGGCTTCAGATAGGCTTTCATATCAGCAACCAACTAACTATTGTTATTGTGAAGAGAGACTCTAAATTTCCACCAATATTAGGTGATCTGGTGGAAAGCGTGGTCCAATTGATACTGAATAACGTGGCGTCTATTTATGAGCTCATGTTACCGACCCACCATTTACAACCCGGCGTAACCATGATGAAAAACGAGGACCTAATTGTGCAAATAACACCCACATGGTCTCGGATTATCACATGATATTTCACAAGAAGCTAACGTATGTCCATACGTCCGTGCATCCAGCAATGATAGCAAACGTTCAGGTGATGTGGAAATTACCGGCCCATCATCTTCTACCCGGCGTAGCTATGATGAAAAACGAGGGCCTGAATGAGCAAATAACACCCACATGGTATCGGATCATCACATGATATTCCACAATAAGCTAACGTATCTCCGTACGTCTGGTAACGATAACGGACGTTCAGGTGATGCGGAACGTATAGCGTCTATTTATGAGCTCACATTACCAACCCACGATCTTCAATCCGACGTAAATATGATGAAAAACGAGGGCCTAAATGTGCAAATAACACCCACATGGTCTCGGATCATCACATGATATTTCACAAGAAGTTAACGTACATAATTTCATGAGTCATTTCAAATTGGGATTTCTTTGCAGTCGATTAAAGCATCGTGAAATCTGCGCCGATTCACGTATAATCTTTTGCTACTTTGGAACTGATAAAGTGTCATAAATCCCGATATATCATAGGCTTAAGGACGCCTGTTAAAATATCAGACAGTATTTGTGTAGCGCTTTCGTGAATGCAAACGTGTTAAAACGACGCTATTTTTATATTCATTATTTGCCCATCTATTCCTAATTTATTGATATTTCTCATTATGATTTGCGGAGGCAGACTAGACCCTTGTGTATATGATTTGAATGAACAAAGAGCTTATAATATGGCCTCGGATTCATATCTAGGGTTACATTATATTGCGTTCTTGTTTTGACCTTAAATTACATGAAATGTTTAAAGCTTGGATGTTGTGCATGCCCGGTTCTTGGCCTGATCCTAACCCATAACTGGCCAATCAATGATCTTGGAAAACATTTTGGTGTTAGATAAAACAGGATACACGCCGAAGGGAGATGCTACCTGACGTCAGTAAGCCGTATAGAAAGACCATACCTGTGTTTAATCTGCCTCTCTCTTTTTAAATCAGATTGCCAATGTTTAAAACCTGAAAGAGAACAGAAAAGTAAAATAAATAGTTTGAGAAATGTAAACTGATTCAGAGTGAGTTTTTTCCAAAAGCCTGAAATCAGTTTGCAATTACAGTTGATCTCCGCTAACTCGATTGCCCGCTATCTCCAACCTTCGCTATCTCCAACAAATCTTCATTCTCCTCGGCGTTCGAGATAGTGGTTACCAACTGTATCATCACGAGAAAAACTTTTGGGAGAGCTTGATGATATACCGGGTGTCACAAAAAATGCAACATATTTGAAATATTTTATTACAAACTGCTTAAAATTCATGATCAAAAGATTATTTTTATCTAAATCTGCATCGGTTAGATTAAATTTTGGTATATTTTCCAGTAGTTTGGGTGTTTTGGTTGTAGAGTTAAAAATCAGCAAACTTCAAATTTGCTCTTAGGTCAAAACCAGAGCTTCTTACGTTTGTACAAAAGATAATGAACAATTAATGAATATTGGTGGATTCCGGCTAGATTTAAAACAAATGAAAGAAATGTGAAATCGACCACGCGGGATGACCTAAAAAGGCCAACGCAGGCTTATTTTAGCGGCAAATTAAAGAGGAAGTATCTGAAGATAAAACTCGAATTGCTAATGTAACTTAATTAAGGCTTTGTTTCCGCATTTTGAAGAGCTCGGAAAAACAACCTGATTTAGTTGAATCTGCACAAGTCGATTTGATTGATCTGCAGCCACTCCCGAGGTGGATTATCAAACCGCTCTGCCGCTCAAAAAGAGTGCACACAACTGAACATAAAACAACGACACAATAGTAGGAGAGTTAAAAGCGCTGCTCAAAAGAAATCATCAACTTGAAAAGGATGCTTTCTAGTAAATTCGGATCATCCGTGAAGTAAACGGCGTACAGTTATCCGCTTAACAGATTTCCACATCAAGCGAAATTTCCCTTTACTATTCAAGAGCGGGATCGCCTCAGCGAAGAGTTATGGTCTGTAGTCGCGCGCTTTACGCAGTCGCTAACTGTTTTCGTATTGCATTTTGTTTGATCGTATCCGCATATCACAAAAAAGGCTGACATCTCTCGAGCCGACCCCACTGGATTTCGGAGTAGCCTTTGAAAAGGAACTTTTCCACGCTTATTTTGTTGTTAGTGAGCTATAACGACAAAGGGGAGTAACTCGGAACTCGCTTGGTAAAGATAAACCTAATGAAAAAGCCAGTGAGCAGTAGCGGTGTCAAACTGTAGTTTTGAAGGGTCTCTTAGATAGAGCCAAGGGTAGAAAAGGAATGCGATGTCAGAAGCCTTTGCATTCAAATGATACGATATCACTAATCACAACACAGAAAGGAGTAAAGCTGTGTGTGAAAAAGATTTTTTTCTTCTCTATTTTACCGCCAAATAGTCTTTAAGATAGGCTATAGAACATCGCCGCATAAATGTTATTGATTTCCTTATCAGTATTTCCACGTTAACAACAAGCATATGAGGTATGGATGAGGATGGGGACAGAGGATGTAGATATTTGACACAGATAAAACAGAAAGTTTAAAGATCGGTAACACAATCAAATTTTGGCGATTATTCAAAAATTTGCAAGTTTTTTTTACTCACCCATTAGATATTAAGCCCCCATTAAATAACCAAAGACTATCTAGCACCGAGAATCAAATCTGTTTTTGCAGCTTTGTTGAAATTTAATTGTCAAAAACTGGTAATCAAATCCGCTATCTTTCTTGAAGCTAAGGTTGTTGCTGTTGTTCAGCTATTCAAATTTAGCGTTGGCTGCAACGAGCCTAAAATGCCAACTTCCATTAAAGAAACTGGTAGAATTACATTTAAACTCCCGTGGGCAGCTTGGGCTACCTTTATATTTGCTGATTGATTGATTGATTGATTGATTGATTGATTGATTTATTGATTGATTGATTGAATGAATGAATGAATGCACCAGTTGCTTGAGAAAATGAAATTTTACAAAGTTACTGGTATACCTTTTTCTTTGTTCTCTGAAAGAAGCAACAGCTATCTGATTGAGCTTACCAGTTAACATCAAGTAACAGCAACAAAATGCTTATCGGAGAGGACTGCAAAAGAACGAACAATATCAGAAACTTCTAAAGAATGTACGGACTATATGTACTATGGAAGACATGCCTGCATAATCTAATGGCACACAGGCACGCCATGGTCTGGCATTTTCTTTGATATAATAGCTCAAAAAGTCATTTCCTGTCTTCGAGCAAGGAAGTTTTCATGTAAAAGTTGTTCCCAGGCACAAAAAACTAACGCGTACTCAACAATCTATAAGCGTCTCAGATGTTTTTGCACATACACAAATTTGCAGAGTACTGGTTGATGAAAGTTGGGCCACATCAATGTTAGAGCTTGTTTAAAGGTATCTCACGTTGTCGTATGTACACAGACTCAATTAAATGTTAGTAATAGAGATTCAACTCATGCAACTTCGAAGTTGACTAGAACGTGTAAGCCCTGCAGGGACAGACTATGACCACAGTGGAAGAATTCTCCTCCTCGAGAGAGCCCTGAAGACAAATTTCCGAAGCCTAATCCGTTTAATTGCAGTCCTATTGCACGTTTTCAAGTTCTCGTAGGTTTGGGGCTCAAACATGACGATCGAAACAGGAGGCAGTAGTTTTAAAACCACCAATCTCCTACCAAAGAAAGTAGGCAAAGGAATAATTTCATTTTCATCAACATAAAACATCTCATTTTTCAATGTTTCATTTCGACTCAACATCAAGATAATTTTATGCGCTAATTATCTGCTCTATTACTTTGTGCTTGCTTTGCATCAAATATCAAGTTTTTCAAGACAATTTTCAATGATCAAGACAATTTTCTTTAAGCCTACAACCTTACACTAAAAAACAATGCTACGTTCAAGCCCTAATTACCCACTCTCCATTTCTTCGTGTTTACATTATAATAAATATTTCAACTCAAAGATTTCAATTTTTCATTTCAACTCAAGACCAAGTCGATTTTCCTTAGCTCTCATTATCTACTCTCTATGCATTTACGCCGACATCATTACTTTCCTTATAACAGTTCGCCGATATATTTATTAAATACAAAACTCCTTTTGATTGACATTTCGAGATTATCTGACAGATTATCTCCAATTGTAAGAGATATAGTTGATGATTTTATCTCATAAATCCTCCTTCTTAAATAACATTATCTCGATACCGTGTAAGACAACTTCAATTTATTTCAAACATGACGCTTCATTTGAATTAGATCACACACCGTTTGTTAGTGCACTTGTAATGAAAATTATTGTGATAAGATGCAAGTAAAAAGTCGTACATTTTCGTGATTTGAAGAATAATATAGACACATGCGCCTGAAAGAAATTACACGGATATATTACGCCAGGTGTTGCTATACAGCTTTTTTTTAAAGTAGCCATCAAAGAGACCAGCCCCAATCCACCTTCTTCAATTCATGTTACATTCTTATACCGGATCAGTCAAACAAAGTTTCAGTTTTTACTGCAATCACGGGGGGGGGGGTTCTTCCATAGTAAAGGTACCTGGGGATGTGCCGCACTCAAGGGTATACTTTTTCGGACTTCTAGTCTAGCCAAGGGTATGCTTTTGGCAATTTTAGTCTAGGCCAGTCTAGGCAAGGGTATAATTTTTGGCAATTTTCGTCGAGGAAAGGCCAAATGTTCTTAATTTGTGTCTAGAAACCCCAAATTTTAGCGATTTTGGTCTAGAGAAGGCGAAATGTTGGTGATTTGTGCCGAGAAAACGGCAAATTATGGCACTTTTGGTCTAGAAATTAGACTAGCCAAGGGTATCATTTTCACAAAAATTGGTCTAGCCAACGGTACCATTTTGAAGATGCTCGCGGCACACCCCTATCCGAAATTTGGCCAAGAACCCCCCCCCTCCCCGTGACTGCAATCTACCGGATGAGTAAAAAAACCATCCCCGTTTGAAGTCCTACTGTTCCCTAGATATCAAAACAAAGATATTTTCAATGCCTTGCTTAAGAGAGGACATGTTCAATTAGATTCCAAAATTTACCTGGCTTGAATCGGCCACTCCGTTCTGAAATAATCAGAAATGTTTTAGAAAATAGAAAAGGTACAAGGTGCCTTGAAATAAACCTGCAAAAACGGCTGAAAATGATGATAAAATTTTGTCAGCTTTCCTGCCTTAAAGTAGTGACATTATGCTGGCAAGTGTTATCCTCTTGGGAGGATGAAATCGCCCGAACTAATTTTCTTATGCTCCTAGAGATGACATCTTCAACCTCCTGAAGAGATAGCATGCGCTGAAAGCGTCATTGTCGCAAGGCAGAAATATTAGGGAAATTTGATGTTGATTTTAGGCCATTTTTGAAGGTTTTAGGGGCTTTACCTAGCTTAACTGCAAGGCCTAAATTGCAGTGCAGGGGACTGATGGGAATTCCATTCAATAATAAAAAAGTGAAAATTGGGGCCAGGCAAAAAAGGTCTAGCACAATAATAGACATAGATCAATGTACCTTTAAACTGTGTCTTGTCGATAGCAAATGTCTAAGCACACTACAAACAAACATTTGGTTTCATTCAGAAAACTTACACACCTTTCGTTTGCCCATTTCTGTTAATTCGTTCTGATTCATTTTTTCCGTCTCTTTTCCGTGAGCAAGGAGAGCAAACTAACAATTAAAACGTTTCAGATTATCATTTACGGGCTCGGTTCTATTTTTCTTAGTTAGGCCCCCTCCTGCAAACTTATTTTGAATTATTTTGAATCATAGCCCTGCCCGCAAAACAGTTTCCTTTCCCTGCTCTAACAAATTTGATTGAGTTGAATTCTCTATTGCGACCTTTACCAAAGGACAAATATAGATCATTTCTGAAATAGAAAACTCGATTCAAAAGCAATTGAAGTCTCGAGCGTCCTTTAAACCAGCCAAGGTTCTCCTTGAGGCTCAACCGATATTCAAACAATCCAATATGGTATCCTTAACCTATCTTTTAAGTTCAGACAAGGAGTACGCAAGACTACACCATAAGCCTATTGTGGTCTGGCGTGTTTTCAGTTGTTGGGAGAAACGCTCCCGTTTTGCGTGTATTGCTTAATCCAAACTTGTCTAAACGAGACTCCAAAGAGCAAACTGAGTAGCGGCAGCCTGTGTGAATCAAAGCGGTGCATGCTCAGTCAGATGCTGTCGTAAATCGCACTGAATTTCTAGGGGATCTACGGATTTGGCTTTGAGCTGAACTTTATTCAATAGATTCTCAAAAGACTGACATGAGACGGGCAGCTTTATGGCATATTCATTTTAATTAATTCATATCATTCGATGATCTTTTAAGATAATGTTACACACATCTAACTTAGCAGGGTTGTAGGGATGAACAAAGGGAACTTTGCATGAGACAGCCGATCTCTGTGACATTGTCCCGCTACCTGTGACACAATACCGCACCGCTTTTAAATGTACACTTTTGTTTTCAATCAAGGGACTACAATGTTGTGTACCTTTCCTCAAACTGATGAAAATGAAACGTTATGAAATTTATTATTTGTCAGCATTGTAAAGGCAAAGTGCCGGTTACAAAGGAAGTCCATGACGTGGTACTTGTTTATAAGGCTCTTGTCTAAGATGGGGAAAATAAAACTGAGCTCATAAAATATGTACTGTAAATTAGGGACGTAGGAAGCAGTTCCCACTTGGAGGGGTACAGCTCTCAGAAGAGCCACTTTTCAGGACTGAAAGCAAAAGGGTACTTTTAAACTGAAAAAGCCAAGGAAAAGGGCATTTTGAGGTTAGAAAGGGCACTTTCGACAAATTTGGCGGGGCACGGTGCCCCTAGCCTCTCTCGGCTCCTACATCTATGACTCTAATGGTTGAGTGAGGAACAGTACAGGGCAGCTACCGGCCTTGCCTATTACCGGGCATCTATTCTGTGACATATCGTGCTGAAAAATGTGTAGCCTCTTTGGCAAATGTCAAACTTAACCAATAAAAATACTTTAAAATATCATATTTATTCTCAATTTGGTATGTGTCAATTCAATTCAATTGTGTCAATTCTCCCTGAAATCACTAATTAGCCAAATATCAGATTCCTAGATTCCTAGATTTGCCACAAAAAAAAAACGAAAATTTAACACAAAAAGCAATGCAGACTTTTAAACCGTCGAAAAATCAATTACATGACGTATGTTTCAGCCTCAACTTTTTTAGAGTACAATTCTCGAGACATTCCTTCCTGTGAAAGCAAAGCACTGCTAATTTCCAATTCATGTTTAAACATTCATTTAATGATTTCCGGATTTATGGGTATTAATTTTTGTAAAACTATACCGGGTGCGCCAAAAAAAACTATCCACGTTTGAAAAATCGTAGTACCTAGAGTACTAGATAGATTTGAATGAATCAAAATTTGGTTGATAGCAGAAAGACTGAAGTATTTTTGTGATTTTTTTCGTATTTTTATGAGTACAGATAATACAGCTAAATTCGAATTTAAGAAAATTCTGTCTTTGCAAAATGCCTGAAAAAGGGCCTAAAACACTTGATCAAATCTTGCAGAAATTCTCACACCGAACAATGCAAAATTACAGTTTTTCACGGGTATCGGATGTCGTCTGCACTTGTATTGCCATGGGATTGAAAATCTTTAGTATTTCTTTAAGAATTCATTTCCTATAACGCGGGAGAGAGATTAAATGCTCTTGCATCTTGTTCTATGCGGGAGATTTCGTACGATTTGATCGAGTGTTTTAGACCTGTTTTCAGCCATTTCGCAACAAACGAATTTTCGTAAAGTTGAATTTATCTATGTTTTCTCTGCTGATAAAAACACGAGAAAAATCACAAAAATACTTCAGTCTTTCAGCTATCAGCCAAACTTCAATTCATTCAAATCCATCTAGTACTCTAGGTACTACGATTTTTCAAACGTGGATAGTTTTTTTNTTTTCTCTACTGATAAAAACACGAGAAAAATCACAAAAATACTTCAGTCTTTCAGCTAACAGCCAAACTTCAATTCATTCAAATCCATCTAGTACTCTAGGTACTACGATTTTTCAAACGTGGATAGTTTTTTTTTGGCGCACTCGGTATTTAAGGGTGTACTTTTTCACTTTCTCCGGATTTATGGGTATACTTTTTAGGCTATTTCCGGATTTATTGGTATTATTATTATTATTATCAAATTATTTACAGTTGCTACAATATATAGTAATAAAACTAATTCAAACCAACTATTTACATACAAAGACAAATTACAAAAATGTTCATTTGTGATCCTCACTATCAACTATTTTTTTAACTGCAGATCTTGAATGTGCAATTTTGCCCATTCTTTGGTCATCCTTTTAAATATTGCTGCTGATTTTGCATTGTTTATAGTATCAGGTAAAGTGTTCCGAAGCAGAGCTCCTTTGAATACAAGTGATTTATTTTCGAATGTGCTTGCATTTCTTTTCGGTAATTGCAAGAGATTCTTAGTTCGTAGCTCATATTTCAAGTCCTTTCTTTCTGAAGAATGTCCACATGAATGATGGATTTTCTTGTGAAAGGGACTTAAAGATTTGAAGCATCAATTTTTGCAGGTATACTTTTCAGAAATTTTTCCAGATTTATGGGTGGTACTTTTATGCTCTGAATGGCACAACCCCGTACATGGAACTCAGAAGGCGTCTATCTGAAATGTGAATTAGTTTGAAAATGCTTTATCATTATATTCAGGTTTGGTTCAAAAACAGAAGAGCTCGCTGGAGGAAACAAAAGAAAGAAAGACAAGTGAAACAGTACCAAGACATAAGGTTGGAAGAAAGCACATTACGTCATGAATGTTTTGTCAATGATGGAGAAAAACACACAAGTGGCCTGCAGCAATCAGAAAAAGAAAAGGTTACATCATCAAGTAAATATTGGACTGGTAGGAACGAGGCTGAAGTATATCATATCGAAAAGAGACAGTAAATGAACAAGGGTATTGTTAGAGTTGATGAAGATAATTAAAGCTGTACAATGTATATGACGTATGTGATAAGGGCACATTTTGTATAATAGCATCTATTTCATCGACACACCAGTACAAAGCGATAAATGATTGCAAACGAAGCAATTTGTACGGCCGGTTAGTCAATCCGCAAATATAAATAAATATAATATTCATTTAATTCAGAAGCTGGATAGTTGGCTTCACAATCATACCAGATGAGTCAAAAAATGTATCCACTGTTTGAAAAAGCATACTGCAAAAATCATCAAATGGACTCGAAAAATACTAACTCATTGCCTGACAGAGGCCTTAACTTGAGTTTGAGAATTTTTATAAAGTTTGAAAATGTATGATTTTGCTCTCAAATAAAGAACTTCTCGAATATTGGTTTCACTTGGCTTTGGCCAAAAATAGACATGGATAGCGCTGTTTATTTTGCTTTCCAGCTATCAAAAAGGTTACATAATATGTTTGGCATAGGGTTTTGCTTTATAATGACAGAGAAACTGATGGAATGCAAATATTTTCTCCAATCAATATCAGAGACGAAAAGAAAAGCTTTGTGTCAAAAACTGTATCAAAATTGAACAGCACATATGTTGATTGTTTTTTAGCAATTTGAGGAAAGTTATTTTTGGCTAAAATCCAACTTTAGAGAGAAGCAAATGATCAAAACGACGAGAAACACATAGAAACACAAAAAATTAAGCTGATGCCCCATGATGAACGATCTTACACATTGATTTCGTTGTTTTTGCAATATGATTTTGCTGAAAAATGTTTTCAAAAAGTGGATATATTTTTTTAACTCACCTGGTATTTGTGTGTGTAATTGAAACATTAAATGCTCAATTAGATAAATAAAATTCCTGTGGAAGATCTTTAGATTTACTGTATCATTCTACTTTCGATATATAATAATGCCTTCAATAAACATCGAATGACTTAGCTATCCAGGCTCGAGGCATCTTTTGCAAATTGCTTTACTTAGATTTGTGCCCTGACTAATCGACCATAGAATCCTTTTTTGCAATCGCTAATCGCTTTGTACTGGTGTGTCAATCAAACGTAGCAAACGCTATTGTTACAAATCAGCCTCATTTGAAGTATGTATAACAAATTCGCTGTATAGTAAATGGACTGTAAGTATTTGGATTTATATAGTCTGTATTGACGCTCCTTGAAGAAGGTCAGAAATGTTTGAGGATACTGCGAGGCCCTCTTATCGTTTTGAACACAGAGATTCAACCGAAGTCTGATCACATGATCACCACACTGCATCTTCAGTGATTATGAGATCATCAAGGTGCATCATCATCATTATGATCACATGATCACTGGGGCATGTGCAGCAACATGAGCAATAGGACATTGAATTGATGGTTTTGTTTTCTGTATGTTTGTTCTCCAGTGTTTTAATGACGCTGCGCTGCTATTCATCACGAAGCTACATGCATTTGCCCATGCATTCGCCTGCGCAGCGACGTAATAAAATCGAAAAGAAGAAACGCAAAGTATGTCATTGTTCATGGTTGGAGCATGCTATCTTACTTTATCTTCGAGTTCAGTCGAAGCAACGAAAAGGGGACACACTATAGTAAACCGATGAGTGCTCAATACAAATAATATTGTGCGCAATCGTACTTTGGTAAAACAATTCATCTCAAGATTTCGATATGTTCCGACTTAGCAGTTGTTCTAAGTCGTGAGATAAATTGTTGCATCAATGTTCGATTGAACACTTGTCTATAAAAATTTGCGGTTGTTGTCATTTCTACGCAATCTGATTGACCCAATTCGTTGACGTGCCTCTAGTTGGTCAGCTAATTAAGATTTGGTGCCCCAAAAAAACTTCACGAGGTAGATCACAGTTAGCTTCCTGAAATCACAAGTTATCAACACATATTTTGTAGCAGCATTTATTGAAAGGCTTGGCTATCTTTCGAGATGCTGCTTGGTCATTTTAAGCTGCGACTTCTCTCCAACAAATCGAATTTAAAGAAAATCTAAAATCTTACATTTCTCTTTCAAAGTGAAAGCCATAACCTTCCAGTCCGCATTTTATAAAGATTTAGGATAGAGATAGATCTGAAGTCGTCTTGGGAATTCTGTTATATGCAAAAAAACCAATGTCTGCTCCATTTCAAAACTTCGTGTTCTCAAGCTAATTTGGAATTCAGGATATTTTTATATGTTCAAAAACATGGACTGGAGAGAGGCGGCGATAGTTCAACTTTGAGCGAGAAACAATAGAATCAACACATTTTGAAAACCGTTTTTGAACAATATTCATCACAGCTTAAACTCACTGAGTAACATCTCAAAAGATAGCTTAGAAAGCATTTTGTTGATAACGTTTGGTTTAAGAAAGAAAAGCGCGATCTAGTCAATTTTTTGTCACCTGGTATTCTGTCAAGGATTGTGAATGGATCTCGGCCGGCTAGAAAATTTAACCTGTTCCCGTCCCTAGTATAATAAATGGCTGACTCCCAGCAGGGGAATAACAGCCTCTCTTTTCAGTCTAACAGTTATACATATATTGAGAAAAAGCACTGTAAATAGGAATATATGATTGAACAAAATCATTTCATGAACTATTCTTGTGTCTCCTTGTTCATTTTACTCTTCTGTTTTTCATCTTTAGGTTTATTCAGACTACGTTCACACGATGCCGGCACATTTTGAAAACGGCGTAAAATTGTTACGGATAGGTTCACAGGAAAATGGCACATTTTTTGTTGGCAGAATTTGAAAACGGCAGAATTTGAAAAAGGAACTCCAACCGGCAAAATTTGAAAACGGCGTCGTGTGAACACTCGAAACGATGAAAACGGAACATTTTTCAACGATTTCAAAACGAGGCTGATGGATTCTTTAGGCCTATAACAATTTGTTTAGTTAAAATCCAGCCTCTTTGTCGCAGAGATTGCAAAGCGATTTTTCAAATTGTGCCGGTATCGTGTGGACACTAGCTAAAATTTTGGTACCGTCACCTTCCTATACCATTTTCAAAATGTGCCGGCATCGTGCGAAAGTAGTCTTAGAAACGGCGTTCAAACAAAATCTCTCATAACGTTAGAACGGTTTGACCGATTTTAATGAAATAAATCTTTACATCTGAGTTATCTTTCCACTCTGACAAGTTTTATAGCTCGTCGAAATTGATGGATAATTCATGAATCTACAGCTTGGCAAATGCCAACTCACACGGTAGAAGGCCGGTTGACTCGACATTCTATTCAGTTTTTAAAGAATCATGCTGCAAAAACCAAGCTACCCAAAGTGACATTTCAAATCTTCATCCCACTGAAGCTTCGAATTAATCTTTGACATTTTAGTCATAATTTTAGATGCATTCATTCCGTCTGAAATGAGGTGCCAAAAGCATATTCCTTAACCAAGTTCAAGTGCGGTGCCTTCGGCGCGTTACTACTGCTTTCTCCACTATAACGAGGTGAGTGATCAAAAACAATCCCCGTTGCCATGGCTAATGTTCCTTGAATATCAAAGCAATAATACTGGTAAGTATTTTGCTTAATAGCGAACATGTTCAATAGATTTTAAAACATACCTGACCGAACTTAGCCACTCGTTCTGAGTTTTTGAGGGATTTTCTCGAGAAAAGCCCCTGTAAGTAAAGAAACCTTCAAAACAAAATTGTGATCAGATTTCCCTGATCTTTCTGCCTGACAGCAATGACTTGGACACGCTTTCAGTGCATGTTATCTCTTTATTAGGTTGAAAATGTCATCCCTAGGAGCATAACAAAATTAGTTCGAGAGATTTCATCCTACCACAAGGATAACACGTGCTAACACATATAATTGTCATTGCTGTAAGGCAGGTAAACGGACAACATTTTATCATCCATTTTGAAAGTTTTTTGAAGGGGCCTTTTAAAGAAAACCTTTCATAATTTCAGAACGGAGTTATCGATTTAAGCCAGGTAAATTTTAAAATCTAATGGAACATGTCCACTATTAAACAAAACGTCTGCCAAAATTATTGCTTTAATATCCAGGCAACAGTAGCCTTTCAAACGGGGATTAACTTGTCCTAACCCGATATGTTCTTACCGTAGCACACTTGTCAAACTCTGACGGCTTTTGTTATATTCAAATGTAACTCAGTTACTACGATAAATCGATAGACGCCAAAAATCAAGCGTTTACGCCCCTTCGTCTGTCACATTCTCAAGCAAAAGTACAGTTTTGTTACATTCAGCAAACTTTTTTGCAAGCAATCTCATACATAAATTAACTTCTTGTACAGTTAAAGATGAACATTTTTTAATTTCACATCCCGCAATAAATATGAAAGAGAATGACGGTTTGAAAACAAGAGTTTGAACTTTGACGAGCAATCGTGTGGAATAAAATAGCAAAGAAATGCTTAAATGACTGTCTGCATGTGTTTTTCTCATTAGAAAAGAAATGTTTTTTTTTAATCAGGCAAAGGCGAGGTCGAAATTCAAGTTTCAAAAGTAAAAGACGCTTGCAATGTAAAATTTTGAAAGCCAATAGGGCGATTTAATGTCGTCGTACATTTAGAATTGACATTGATGTACTTACTAGGAAGGGGGGCAGTGCTAGATCATGTTCTGCGAGAGTCAAAAGTCGAAAAGTGTGATGAACGATGAAAGATAGACATGTTCGGAAACTATCTTCAACTCGAAAAAAGGCTGCAAATCCCAGCGAAGCCAGAAACCTACACCGCGCCTACCTCAATGCAAATACTCGCACGAAAACCATTCCATGCGTTGCTGAGAACAATGCACACTTTTGGGATTTGGCTCCACATCATATTGAGGCAAAAGCTGTATTTAAAAAGACGTGACATATTGTTAGCCTGCCACGACTTTAGGTTGTAGATTTGAACAACAGCAATTAATTTGGTCTTAGTCCCGAAAACATTGGCCTAAGGGCCTAAGTTTGGCTCTCTGTTGTGTATACCCTACAGAACAAAGCAAAGGGATAAGCATTTCTTTTCAAGCTTCATCTAACATTCTAAAATTCTACTTGTTACAATTACGTCTACGTTCTAGCTAAATGGAGGTATTGGAGACGCAAAAAAGGCGGCAATTGTCCACTAGGTGGCCGACGATGCAGCACAGGTATGGGTCTGGCTACATCGCAGCTAGAATTTTCAGGCGGAATCTGGAATGGGTAAGGGTCCATTCGCGGTGGGCCTGCCCCGTCAGCTAGGTATGGGTCTAGCCTATGGGGTTTCAGAAAACAATCTATACATTTTTCAGGCGGAGTCCGGACTGGGTAAGGGTCCATTCACGGTGGGCCTGCCCCGTCAGCTAGGTATGGGTCTAGCCTATGGGGTTTCAGAAAAAACAATCTATATATTTTCAGGCGGGGTCCGGAATGGGTAAGGGTCCATTCACGGATGTGCCTGTAGATCCCCTCAGACAGGCAAGGGCCTATCTGATGGGATTTAAGAAAATGGTCCCCTTGAATGAGTAAAAGTCAATTCAACGGGGCTAAAACACAATCCTCGCAAGAATTATATGCCAATTTTCGAAGTCTAGGCAAAATTAGCCTATTTTAGGACAATTGCCTCGCATGTTGTTGTTGTCAATTTATTTTGATTCGATTTAACATCGTAGCTAACAATATATACATATATACATACATACACAAAGTTAACTAATCAAAATCGAACATACCTATAAAAACAAATTAAATAAATTATAACATATACATAATTATACTGATAGAAACTAAATCAAGACATTAAACTGCACTGACAGGCACTACATTTGCAAGCTGGCCCGTCCCATTTTTTTATTAGATTTTTAAAACTTTTCAAATTTTCTGCTGATTTCAGCTCGTTTGGAAGGCCATTCCAAATTTGTGGCCCAATAGACATCAGACTGTTGGACCCAAATGTTGTTTGATTGGGCCTAACGTGGGCTAAGTTGTTTGGATTTCTTAATGAATAATTTGAAGACCGTAATTTAAATATGTTTTGCATAAAAGGTGGGTTTAACTGTTTCACTGTTTTGAATATTTCAATACAAAGGATTCTTTGGCGAGCAATAAGCATTNNATCATCAGAAATTCCAGTATCTTTAGCAAGGCTAACAGGCTTCTTACCGCTGGATTTCTCTACTATATTTACATAGTGATCGTTGAAAATCTCCGTCAATTCCTGGTCATCAGTTATAACGGTATCATTTTTTACAAGAGAAATATCGCTACTCGTAAGTCCCCCTTTATTTGAAAGAAAGGGTTTAACAAGATCCCAAAATTCTTTATTAGACATAGTACCATTTTTAGTTGCTTCTTTAAAGTGGTTTTTCATAGCCTTCTTTCTTATGGAGACACATTTATTTCGTTGCTTTTTGAAATTAGTTCTATTTTCTGCAGTAGGGTTTTTATTCAGTCTTTTTTTTAGCCTTGATCTGGTATAAATTGCCTTTTGTAATTGCTGATTCATAAAAGGGGCAGTATTTCCCCTCTGGACTTTAGTTTTTAAAGGAGCATGTTTATCTACAAGTTTTCGGAAAGCAGATGAAAGATTCCTATAAGACAAATCCGCATCATTTAAATCAGCTTTAAAATCAATATTCTTTACATCTTGCTGAAATTTTTCAGGGTCAAATTTCTTATAGCTACGATATCTAGTAACTTTAGGTTTGAGACGGGGAATGTGTGTTCTCATTAAAGTTAGGACTAGACCATGAAAATCGCTTAGACCAGTTTCAAAAACGGTGGTATTTTGAAAACATCTGGGTTTATTCGTGAGAATGACATCAATTGACGAACTATGATTTTTTTTGCATGCTGGCCTCAGACGATTGCGGTGAAACTCAATGCAAGCATAAACATAACTAAACACAACTATCTAGTTATAAAAAATATTGGTTAAATAGATATTGTTGTATAAAATGTCCTGGAAATAGGTAAATGCGATTACAAAATGCGAAAATAATATGATTTACATTTATCAATCCGGGTAGGCGGGCTGGGATTTTCATTATTGGCGGCACCACTAGCTTGGGTGCTCGCCTACGTAGAGTCTCTCTTGCTTCTTCGATTTTTAGGCATCTTTCGAGAATTCGAAGCAAGAGCGAAATTGGCTTGATTGCTTCAACTTTTAAACATCTTAGTAATCCGATATGCGATCTATTGTAAGGAAGTATGAAGGCTGTGATTGGGCGAGTTTTCCCGCCCTGGTGCTTGATTGGACGGTGGTGAGCCACGTGTTCCCGCTTTAAATGTTGATTGGATGGTACATTCTATAGCTGCCCACATAGGGGGGGTTTCACATTACTTGCGTCAGTTAATTGAAAGGTGAATCGAATAGTTGTCAAGGGGCGTGCTACAGGTTACTGAGCGCAACAGGGGATTACGTACGTACATTTACTTAAAAGGGGATTACGAGTTCATTAAGGGCTATCGCCTTTCTGATTTGGGAGTTCCGCGCAATCCGCAGAAGAGATCTACTTAATCCTTATGCGTGTGGGAAAATCAGAGCGCATTGAATTTGGCCTCATATACTGTCAGATCCCTTTGCATATTAGAAACAAGCAACAAATTAGCCCACTCGCAGAATTAATTGTATTCATGTTACACATGAATTTTATTTAGCAATCTTTTGTGAGCTAAAGACTGTCGGCCAGAAAACCTATTTCCTCCCTTTTGTGAATGATACTGATCATTTTGCAAGGCTTTCTAAATCATTTGCAAAATAAGATTTCGTTCGAGATTTGCTTCCATTGAGAGAAATTGGTTAAACCTGACGATTGATTTCAAAGGCGCTCCTTCGCAAAATTAATTAGATTCATGTTGCGCATGAATAACATTAAATCGACTAGTAAATTCACTTGAAAACAACATCAATAAACAAACTAAAACATCAGAAATCACGTTTAGATTATCTTGGCGGCCATGTTACCACGAACTCACGGGCCAGAGCACCATGGGTCGTTACCAGACTCCATAACTGGCTGCGCAGCGGCACCGTGTCAGGAAGTCTAATAACTGGGTGCAGGCCAATATGGGGGTGGTATTACCACAAAGGGGGGCTTAAGTTTATTTACTTTCCAGCCAAAAAAGCCAGGCCGCCACTGAATACAGTTTTGGCAGTGTTGTGTTATGCTCGTTTCTTAATGTCTTTGCAGTTGTATATAATTCGCAGGAAAATATCTACCAGGAATAGAAACATACCTGTGTGTTTCAGTATCATTGGTCGAAACCGTGATTCCACATGATTTAGGTGGAACCATTTCTTGGCTTAAAGAGTCTCGTGGCAGACCCTCGTAGAAGTGCAGCAGGAATTCATCGATAGATTTCATCGATTTGATACTATTTACATGAATGAGGAACTTCTTCATTGCTGATAACTTGTTCAGCATTTTCCTAACAAAAAAATCGAAAGAGTCGACGTCATTTGCTGCATTCCCATTTCAAGATTTTACTTCTCTGTAAAGTTTCCTAAAAACGGAAACAAATATTGCTGAGCATCGCTGAGATAAACTTAAGAAGCTAAAATCTTCTTAGCTTATTCCACTTAGTCTTCTGTGGTATTGTACTGGACTTATGACCTGCATTGTTTTATTTGCTGATGTCACTTTGGTCAATAGGTAGACTTATCACATCGTCATAGTTTGGCTCCTTGCCTGAACTGATATACCGCTACAACTACTCAACAGCTTCAACAACTAACTAAAACTACAACTGACGTCAATAGGGACTCATAACATTGCTATGAAATTTCGGGCACACTCATTCAAAATGACCTAAACTTGCGGGAGTTTTCGTACACCAACGTCCTTACAACGTCCTGCCACAAAATCACTACTAAGTCTGACTAAAGAGCTTAAAGGGGTTTGTGCAAGGTTAAAAGCTTGCATTTGCAAAGAGCAAAAACATCTAAGAATATCCCATTCAAATCGAAGTTGCACACGCGCCGTGAACAATGGATAGCCAAAGAAACAATGCTGTGTCTGAGTGTTTTCTTCGTCCTATTTATAGACAAGCCTGTCTATCATTGCACATTCCCTTTAAACATTGGAAAACAAACTGTTAATACAAAGAATTATGTTTCTCTGACCTACTAATTGCAAAATACATACCTTTCAAGAAGTAATCTTCCTCGGTACAAACAAAATAAATCAGTCGCTCGCAGCTAGGAGAACTCTGAGAGATATTACGCGTCTCATGTATGCAATAACAACAACCTCCTGAATAGCGCCCCCTGATTGGTTAAAAACAAAATTCTAGCAATTTGATTGGTGATTACGGATCCACTGTGTGTCCGTATTGACCGCAATGATATCAACAAATCAAAGGACGCAGGGAAACAAGGGACTCAAGGTCATAAGTCTAGTATCGTACTTGGGGGAGACAGTTCCTCTCAAGCTTTGGAATAACTATGAATTAATAACTGTTCGAAATATTGAGATGAATTGTTTTACCAAGTATGATTATGCATACAAAGAACATGCAAAGAAGTTGTATAAAATCTGTTTCAAAGTCTATATTTCCCTGCCGCAGAAAATTGCTTTCCAAATGAGCAAAGGATAGTAAAACGGCAAAATAGGCCTCTATTTTCTTTGTTGTGGTTTTTACGCAATATGATTGGAGGAATTAATGGTGGTCTCCCTAATTTTTCAGCCAATCAAGATCTGCTGCCTGCGCATGGAGATTCTATATTTGGAAAATCGATCAAGTAGCTCGACACAAATCACGTGGGGCAATCATAGACCAAGATAACTTATGAATGATGAAGATAGATTATCAATGATCAAGGCTATTTATGATAGATCAGATAGATCATAACTGAATCAAGCAAGATCATTGTAGATGTTTCCTACCGAGTTACCCAAAATACCGGGTGTCCCAAAATTATGTATCGGCGTTTACCGAACCGTAAAATCATGCGTTAAGCACCGATCAGAATGAAATACCAATCATTTTGTAGCGGGAAGCCTGACTTAGATGTAGAAATTTATTGCACTAAAATCGGTCATACCATTCTAGAGTTACGTGCTATGTTTCTTGGGAGCTACCTAACAAATCTTTAGACCCTTTCTTAACGGATTTAGACAAATTAGAAGATTGACCTCGGAGAAAAGTGGGGGAGACTTGTCCTCCCATCAATGCCGTACAAAAATTTCGAATCATCCTAGCATTCTAAAAATCAAGGTCCCTGTCAAAATGCTGGCTCTTTCTATTTTCAGAAAGTTACCCATGATGCAGTTGACAAAGAGGGTAGGAATTTAAATCCTAAAGAAGCTGGAACGCACAAAAATATCCCTTCTTAGATCCAATTCTGATGTATGTGTAGAACCTTTGACGCAAGTCTTTAATGATTGCATAGAAAATTCCGCCTTTCCTGATGAGCTTAAGTGCGTGGATGTCACATCTCTTCCTAAGAATGGACCAACTAACTCCAGGACCAACTTTAGGCCAATTAGCGTTCTGTCGACGGCCTCCAAGATGCTTAAAACAATAATGGATAAACAGATAGTTGCATATATTGCACCTTTTTCGGTGCCACGTCTCTGTGGTTTTCGACAAGGTTACAGTGCCCAACCTGCTCTCGTAAGACTTCTAGAAAATTTCCAAATTGGCCTCGCTGAAGATGGTAAGGCAGTGGCTGTATTGATGGACCTCTTCAAGGCATTTGACTGCATTAGACATGATCTCTTGATCCCAGGGGGGGGGTACTCCTTAACTTTCAATACGGGGGGTCCGTGCCAATATTTGAGGTCTGAAATCTTAAATTGAATCAATATTTGGGGTCTGTGAACAACAACATAAACATAATTCAATGTTTGGGGTCCATGAATCTGAAAAAAGGGAGAATCGTGAAATTTGGAGCGATTCAATACAGTGTTAGATTCAATCATTTGTATGCCCCGTACTTTAGTGTTCATCCGTTAATATATGATGCAATAAATAACCATATTTGGGGTCCATGACCCAGAATAAAATATAAAAAACAATATTTGGGGTCTCCAAAACATTAGACTCAATATTTAGGGGTCAGAAAAGAAGTACTGGCATGGACCCCCCCCCC
>REGM01000025.1:304550-314854 GCA_004194415.1 Aurelia aurita | reverse complement strand
GTGTATCAGTGTAAAATTTGTGTCAGTGGTGAGCCACCTTAACCTATTGTTTGTGTGTTTTGAACTTATTTTTACTTGTAGTGAGCCACCTTATCGCTGGTCGGCGAATTTAAAATTTTTTGGTAGTGAGCCACCTAAGGTGGATCTGCACTAAAGGTGGCTCACTACCAAAAATTTTTAAATTCGCCGACCAGCGATAAGGTGGCTCACTACAACTAAAAATAAGTTCAAAACACACAAACAATAGGTTAAGGTGGCTCACCACTGACACAAATTTTACACTGATACACAATCGCTCATGCTTCGATTCACAAACTCGCAAAGTGAAACCCTTGCATGCTCGCACTTTTGTTCTGCAACTGTTACACAGCAAATTCAGCTAACAATGAAACGAAAACAACGAGAAACAAGGTCAAAAGGCGAATAAAACTTGCCTGTGTATAACTGAAACATTCGGTATTCAATTTGACCAAAGTTATCGTTGATTTATTATCTGAAAAGTGTTCCGAGACGCGAAGCAACATCATGCCACAGTTAGCAGTGTTTATACTGAAAACAGGGGTCATGCTTTCGTTTTCCTTCAAAAATTTACCAGATTTGGACGCTCGATCCAAGCCTCTTTTCTGGCAAGTAAAAATTTCTATTGCACTAAAGATGAATTTCTATTGCATCAGGGAATTTTTAACCATGATCCTTTGCGTTCCGTGATAAATTGACCAATCAAACCAATTGAAATTCTTTCAGACGCAAAGGATCATGATAAAAAATTCCTCAGCACCACCTTCAGTACAAAAGACAACTTACAGAATTATGATAAAAATAGAGTCAAGTCTTTTAGTGTGAAACCGCTAACCCATCTCTCTGACCACTGCAGCTGTCTCCACACTTCAATAAATACTGATTTCTGTATCGATAATGAGGATCAATAAACTCCCGAAAAGATCAACCTTTATCCAGAACTTTACCAACCAGATTCTACTGCACTTAAAATGTTCCAAAAAGTCTTGGAAGCTAACTTATCAGTACAAACTACTGCAAATAACTTACCTCTATCTGTCAACGAAGTAGTAGCAAATCTGACAAATATCATTTTAAGATCAGCAGATGTAACTGTTAAAAGAACTAAAATAAAACAAATACCTAAAGGGAGTGCCTCTCTTAGAAAGCCCTGGTATGACAACGACTGCCGAGCCCAAAAAAGTAAACTAAATGTAGCAAAAAAGGAATTGCAAGCCAAACCTTTTGACCAGGTATCTCTTTCAAAATATCTCTCAAGCAGAAAGGCATACAAACGGTGTTTAAAAAGAACTGAACAACAATATAGAGTAAAACTCAAAGAGAAATTAGATAGCATTCTTACAGACAACCCCAGACAATACTGGCAACTTAGAGATAAAATGAGAAAATGGGGGAATGATTCTAGGAACGCAAAGGATGATATTAGCAGTTCTAAATGAGTCTCGTACTTTGAAAAACTTTTCCACTTTCGTGAAGGAACAACCAACCTTAGCTCTACTTGCCCTATCTTCAATGAGCTTGATTTTGCTGTTAAGAGAGAAGAAGTATCGACTGCACTAAGGGCCCTTAAAAAGAACAAATCCCCAGGTTTAGACAATATTCTTAACGAATTCCTTATCGCTGGTAAAGATATCCTATTAGATCCACTGTGTGACCTGTTCAATACAGTATTTAACTCATGCACCTACCCAGATTTATGGTCTCTAAATTGTTTACGCCCCATCCACAAAAAAGGTTACAAGAAGGATCCAGACAACTATGGAGGTATAGCAGTCGGCTCTTGCCTTGGTAAGCTCTACAGCAATGTCCTCCTTAATAGGCTTGAAAAATACGCAGAAAAAAATCGCCTAATTAAGCGCAACCAGATTGGATTTATGAAAAACAGCCAAACCTCTGATCATATGTTCGTTCTGAAAACACTTGCAGACAAGTTTGTTAAAAGCAAGAAGCAGCGTTTGTATGTTGCTTTTGTCGACTTTAAGAAAGCATATGATACCATAAACAGGGGGGAACTATTCCAAAAATTGAAGGAAGCACAAATTGGAGATATATTCTTAAATAGCCGAAGAGCTATGTACAGTTCAGTCCAATACTGTGTAAAGATGACGAACGGATATACTGACCCAATAAAAAGCTTCAAAGGCCTAAAGCAGGGCTGCGTGTTAAGCCCCATTCTTTTCAATATGTTCATAGATGACATCGAATCTATTTTCACTAAAGATTGTGATCCAGTGACACTCGCTGACAAAGTCCTCAATCATCTTTTGTATGCTGACGATCTTATACTCATCTCTAAATCCCCGGAAGGTCTCCAAAACTGCCTCAACCGTTTAGACGAGTATTGCCAAATCTGGGATCTTAACGTCAACATTGACAAAAGTAAGACAATAATTTTTAATTCATCTGGAAGAGTGCTCCAAAATCACATATTCCTTTTCCGTAAAAAAGAACTGGAAATAGTTCAGGACTTTACATATCTAGGTATTACCTTCTCCTCAAGTGCCTCATTTAAGAAAGCATACCAGACGCTAGGAGACAAGGCTTGTAAAGCAATGCACCCTCTTGTTGATGCTATATTCAAATTCAGTCTAACAGTACCAAAAGCTCTAGACCTGTTTGAAAAACTTGTACAACCTATCCTTCTTTATGGCAGCGAGGTCTGGGCTTCTTTTTCTCCCCACCAACTCAACTCTATCCCCAAAGATCCTGATGCTTTCCTTAGATATTCATTGGACTCCCCAGTTAATAAACCGAAGTTAAAATTCTGTAAACAAATTCTTGGCTTGAAACGAAACTCCTCTTCTCTAGCTGTCTATGGAGAACTAGGCATCATACCCACAGCCCTCTTAGGTATCGTTCGTATCATTAAATTCTGGCATAGAATCTCCCACCTAAATGATGATACTCTCGTCAAAAAAGCTTTAAATGAGGCAAGATCCCTCCCAAGCAATATATCCAACTGGTTTAATTCAGTTAAATTGGCGCTAGACGCTATAGGACTTTCTACCCTCTGGAATGACCCTTCCTCTCTCAGCCCTAACCAAGTAAACAGAATTGTTAAGGACAAGATTTTCACAATTTTCCATAATTTTTGGAAGTCAGAACTAACCTCATCACATCAAGGCTCCTTACGACATAGCAAGCTGCGGACATACAAAACCTTCAAGTCCCAACTAAAGCTAGAAAAATATTTGTCGGTTAGTATGAACTTTAAATACCGTAAAACCTTGTGCAAGTTTAGATGCAGTGACCATACATTACTGATTGAGACTGGAAGACACAAAAGGCTTGATGTCAATGACCGTATTTGTAAAAACTGCACCCTTGGTCTAATTGAAGATGAGATACATTTCCTACTTGTATGCCCGGCATATGAGACCCTAAGGGCGAACCTCTTATTACATACTTCGGTCGCGCCCCTTANGGTTCTTAAATTAGGGTGTCTAAAATTAGTTCTTGAATTCTGGTTCTTAAATTAGCGTGGTTCTTGGTTCTGGTTCTTGGTTCTTGAATCTTGAATTAGGGACTCCCAGAAACGTGATAGCTTGATAACTCTGATAACTTCCTCTAGTATAAATAAGTATAAATCTTCGTTTCCATAAGCTTGACTTTTTAACAGCCTTTTTCACTAAAAAGTAACAAACTTCAGCAAATTATTGGGGGGGCTGAATCCCCCCCAGCCCCCCCGCTTCCGAAAGGCCTGCAAGTTGACTGTTTTTGACTTCATGATAGGTTATCATAATCTAATTTCAATTTGTCATCCAAAGCAATATATCATGATGATAGCTTCTTAAAACCTGAAAAATTACAACTTACGGTGGCCTGCATCGACAACTCATGCAACCGTGCTTTCTTGATCTTGTGCTTGGCTACTCGCCATTTTGCCGCCATTTTGTTGCTGTTCATTTTCGCTTTTCGCGCCAGTGCTGATTGCGATCGAGGCTAGCTTTATACCCGACATGAGACATGAGGCATGAGACATGACATACAACAAGACTTTTAGAAGACACATTACTTCAAGACGAATATATAAAAATGCCATTTCTTTCACACTCAAAATACACTCTGAAACATGCACTCAAACAGCACTACAGTGACATTACATTTTGAAAACAAGCTGGAGCTCACCCCCACCCCAGCTCACCTCACAAAACTATCCTGACATACGAGAACTACCTTACATTGATTCAGAACAGACATTTCCAAAGGACCCTCGCAAAAATACATTTCAACGACCACTGACTATCAATAGAAACTGGTAGGCACACAAAAACCAGGGGCAGGTAAGTACTGTAAAATTTTTACCCCATGTTTTGTCCAAAGGTACTGTTTATACGCGTTGCTAGCTCTGTTTTAGTATTTCGTTCGAAATTAAAAACATTTTTCCTCGACTCATATTCCCAAAATTAACTCACTGTTCTCTGCATAAGTATAATCTTATCCCAATGTGGTTTGTCTGGCTTTGGTTATCATGTCTTTGTTTTTAATAGAATGTTTTTAGTTTCTTTTTTATGGGGGGGCTCTCTCTCGATTAGTTTATCTACTTAGAGAGCTCCTCCTTAATCAATCAATCTTAGGTGCAATCATGTAAAGTATCTTCTATATTTATTTTAGTTTGTTAGATTTAAGTTCTTAGTGTTGTTATGTATTTNATCCCAATGTGGTTTGTCTGGCTTTGGTTATCATGTCTTTGTTTTTAATAGAATGTTTTTAGTTTCTTTTTTATGGGGGGGCTCTCTCTCGATTAGTTTATCTACTTAGAGAGCTCCTCCTTAATCAATCAATCTTAGGTGCAATCATGTAAAGTATCTTCTATATTTATTTTAGTTTGTTAGATTTAAGTTCTTAGTGTTGTTATGTATTTTAGTTGTAGAGTATTTATGTTGAATTGTACTTAGGATTGATTGTAAATGAATGAAACTGAAACTGAAACTGAAACTATTGTGAAAAAAGACCGGTTCGTTTTATCTCAGAGTACGACGTTGCTGCCCAAAACAACCAGTTTTGGGACAAAGGTGAATTTTGACAAACCTGATCTTATGTTATCCAAAAATGCATTCTATTGCTGTCGTACCTGACCAAAATTCTAAAGTTTAGCCTTCACTGGTTCTATCTTTGTCCGGCAAATTTACGCAAAAAAGACCGGTATCTCAACCAAGACTGCCAGTTTTGGGACACTTCTGCTTCATAACTATAACCTGCTTTCGGATGTCTGATTAAGCTTTTGATTAAAACTACCGGATTTTGGGACAAACATCGTCACTGATTACTTAATTCAAACTTTTTCCCAAATTGAAGAAAAACGACAAAGGAAATTTATCATAAATAAAAGATCGGTTTTTGGGACAAATGTGATGCAAACAATTTTAGCAAACTACCGGTTTTTGGACAAAGTTAGGACATCGTCCCTAGTGTGACATGCCCACCCTTGAAAAACACCAACCAATCTTGATAAAAGACTCTGCAAATGTGTTTATCCCAATCAAGTACGTGACGTTTAAGTTAAACCCTCAGTGCGCAGGATGTGGGTGCTTATTTTTTACATTTAACCATTGATCGATAATACGAAAATTTTATCTGTTTCAAGGCAAGCTCGAGGAACGCTTTTATGTGAAAAAGGCATTCGACCCCACTCAAGTAGGCATTCACCCTCAAAAACACTGCTCGACATAAAGAAAACAGAAACATAAACATACCGGGTGTCCCAAAAAAAGTACTCCCGTTTAAAAAATCACAAAAACTCGATTATCAAACCTATCATAAAATTTTCTTTTTTGATCTCTTTTGTCAATGATCCAAATATATTAAACGATGATAAAATGTTTGTTTTCGTTACTTAAAGGGTATAAAATGACAGGTTGAAAAACCTTATTCTGAGCTATACTCTTTAAGCAGCATCATAAATCTTGCCCAAGAGCCATTATTTTGAGATTTTTCATTATCCTTTGAGTAGTTTGCTTTTCCTTCTGACATTTATGACCAAACTAGAACCATAATATACAAAAGAAATAAATCTGGAAATCATCAGTGCTTTTTTGCAGCATGCTTCAGAACCAGACAGCCCTGAAAGGAGCTACATTTGCTAATTTTAAAATCTATCACAAGATCAGCTATATCTAGGAAAATAATTTGGTCTTTGATCTACTTGCCAAAAAAAGGAAATTCTAAGATCGGCCATGTAAAAAATGATGGTGATTTTTCAAACTGGAGTACTTTTTTGGGACACCCGGTGTTTCTCACCATAGTTTACATATCCAGCAAAGTTATTTTTTTTTATAAATTCAATGTAAAAAATTGACAATTACGAATTACCTAACTACGAATGAGCTACCATACAACACTACAAAAACGATACCAAGGGGAGCAATAGATCATAACTACCCCAAGACCTTCACATGAAGAACATAAACCTAAAATACAAAAAAATATACAATTTCCAAAAGCTACATATAAATAGAGGAAGCTTAATCAAAGGAAGAACGTTTGTTGAACAAGAGAACTGAAGGTGCTGGACTGAAGGGATAAAGTAATTTCTTACAAATACTTCTATCTGGGGTTTACCTTTAAGATAAATTACAGCAGTGTGATTTGATCTGGAAAAGATGCAATGAAGATATGTTAGGATTTTAAAATAGCTACCTGATATCAGACATCAAATTAGTTCTTTCAGCACAGTCAGGATCTAATTCAGCAGAAGAGTTTCTTCGATAAAACTTCTGGGCTGGTAGACGTGAGCAGGAAGAATTAAAGAATTCCACTGCAGTAGAAAACAAAAACTGGAGACGCTTGCGAAAAGGACACATTGAGTGTAAGTTAATGCCTTCAGATTGAGTGTAAGTTCGGTGACGGAGCCAGCCCATGGACGGACGGCATTTTATTTCGACATTTTGAATTATTCCTTTACTTTGCATGAAAATAATTAATTAGCTTGAACTCGTTTCAACTTGCAAGTCTCAAAAACATTCAAATATTTCAGTCTCAAAATTGATGATACAGGCAAGATTAGAAATGATGCAAAATTTCTCGTCGTACTGGTCTGTGAACGGCCAAAAATATGAAAAATAGTGGAAATAGCCATTCACAGACTATCGTAGTACTCGCCAACTGCCATATACCGTACATGACATCAGTTTTGAGATATACCTTTTCTTATGACATGTAGAGTTAGTTTGTACTTTCGAGTACTTACACAAATGGATAAAATACTGTGCTACATATGGGTATTACATAAACGACACAGGCAATTAATTTGGTTAAAGTTTCCTACAAAAAATAAAGAATGCATAGGATAATACCAACAAATGTTCAAAAATCAAATTAAGGTTACGGTAAATACGAATATTTTTTGGACGCATTCATGCTTACCCTGAAGTAAAACGTTATTGTACAAAATATAAAAAAATAGTGTCTATGAATTATTATCTTGCCATATACTAGGGTATACAAACTTGGGAAATCTAAAGAAATTTAAGTTTCTCAGAGGGTGGGAGGATACACGTATTTTTTTATAAGAAACTAAGAATTTGAGCCAGTACTGAAAGTTTCTTAAAATTATCAGATTTTTAGTACTCGGAGTTTCTTACGAGCAGTGGCGTAGCCAGGGTGCTGTCATTGGAGGGGCAAAATTGCGAGCGGAGCGAGCACCATCCTAAAACGAGAAAGAGAAGAGTACTCATGATGGGCTATTTGGCGAGGAAAACTTCGATAATCAGGACAAGGTGTGGAGACATTCATGATCTTCATCTTTAGTGCTGTAATATTTCAAAAGTTTGATAACGAAAGACATGACATTTCCCTGGCAGGATTATTAATTTTGCCAGAAATTTCATTGACCCCCCTCCCTGAGGTGCTGATTTTATTGCAGATTTGGGCTTTTCTCAGACACCAACTTTTTACCATTGCCCCCCCCCCCTTGCCCCCTGGCTACGCTACTGCTTACGAGTTTCTTACGACTTCCATAACAATCTTCATGTTTACTTCCTGTACCCTCGTGAACATTTCAAAACGAAGTATATTGAAGCCTTTCCAAGGTTTCGACATTACTCAAGTACCTTCCAAGTAATATGATACAGGAAACAAGTGAAAACAAAGTAACAATATGCTAAAGATTTCTTTGACTAAAATAAATAGTTTCTTAACTAATTTTTTCCCAGTGCTGGAGTTTCTTAACTTTTTGGCGATCTGAGAGTTGACTTTCTTATAAGCAGTTTCTTATAAAAAAAAGTACGCGTGATCCCTAAAATGGGATTGCTGGGATTGGGAAAGGAGAAATTTCTACAAAAACCTCATGTTCGAAATTAAGGTAATTTGTATGCACGAAAGTAAGGACAAGTTCACTTCCTATTTATTATAGACTGATCCCCCTGGAACTTTAAACCAAACACGAAGTAATGCATGCTTCCATGGACTGCAGACGGGGGTAGAATCTTGGACTTGCCTTGAGCTGTTGTCGTTGTTCTTTCTTTGTTTGTGGCTAGATTTTAAACAAACATCGAAGATGGCGGGCACTGAAATCAACATAAAACCAACAAGTAGATATCCAATTCCTACGATATCATCCCCTATTTTCCTGGAAGTACCGATACGATTTTCTTATAGCCAAATAAAATTTCGACCAATTCAAAAAGTTTCCTGAAGAAGCTGCGGCGAGATTTTCAGCAAATGACATAGAAATTCGATCAATTTTTCCTCACTATTTTTCAGCCAAAATCTAGTAAACTGCAAATTTCTTAGCTAGTAAGGCTCACAAGAGTCAAATCAGCTTCGGAATTGGATAAAAAGTAAAACGAAGGATCTATCTCTTCAGAAATAGTTCGACTGCATGGTTATATCGCGGATTTCGTACACAAGGAAGGTTTACTTTGGCAGACTAAAACAGTTAAGCCTATAGCCTTGTGAAGATCACTAGCACTTCGATAAAAAATTGAAATATGATCCCCTATTTTCCCGAATAGCTCACCTGGTTCAGAATATTGCTCAGATCTTGGAGAAGATTTTCAGCGATGCTGGTGAAGAAGCTGCGACCAGTTTTGGAGCATTTTGGAAAACGATGAATCCTTGAATTTGCTCGATTTTCTGGTCATCACTACGATATTTATTCCAATGTTTTGAGGCATTTCTAGATGTTTTACGATCTTGAGCTTTCCTGCAAGTAATCTTCAAGTTCCAACCTGTGCATGTAGCCATGTGCCGAAAACAATGGGTTGATTCCCAAGAGAGAGGAATCCTCTAAAATCCATTGTTTGCTTTTCCTGGCAACTTTCCAGATTTACAGATTCTAACTACATGCGAGGGCGCACAGTGCTCGTGGTCAGCGGCAAATACATTCCGCAGACATGAAGTAGGTAACGCTTGTAGATGTGAAGTAGGTAGACTTCAACTTCATGTTACTGGATTCAAATCGACTGTCAAAAATTGGTTACGTATCCTCAAAAGCGACAACAATTCACTTCTGCGCAATGTTTATAACAACAATATAATTATGAAACTCAACTGGACCACTGCATTTAGCAACATCCTCTATAAACATGGCTTAGGATACTTATGGCTATTACCGTCAAACAATTTTCAGAACCAGACAACTACGCCAATGAACATTGTAAATATTATCCACCAACGTATTATTGATTGTAGCTATCAAAACACTCTAACGAGTTTAAGAAACCAACCAAAAATGCGCACATATTGTCTATTTAAAGACAATGTAAAGATCGAATCATACTTGATGCACGAAACAAACATCACAACACGAACCATCGTTAGCAAGTTTAGGTTGTCAGATCATCGCTTAGAAATCGAAATAGGACGTTACTTTAGACCACCAAAAAAACCAGAAGAACGAATATGTACTTTCTGTAACACCATGGAGGATGAAATACATTGCTTAATGACATGTGATTTAAACAGCGAGGAGAGGAGAAAACTATTTGAAGTAATCTCTTCAGTAAAACCAATATTCAACTTTTTAGATACACAAAATAAATTTATATATTTGATGAATGAAAAAACTATGCCAATAAATCACGCCATCAATAATTTCATTGAAAACTGCTTAAAATCAACATACAGAGCAAAACAGATATGTGAACCTACAACTATCTAACAATGGCAGTAGCTTTAATCATGATTAGATTGCGTCTTTTTATCACTTATGTTATGTTGAACCTTGTTATTATACGCATTGTTGTTTATGTTATTCTGTTTTGTTATTTACCCGTCAATAGCTGTATTAAGTATACATTTAAAACTATGTACTAGGCTATTGATTGGGAATGAAAATCTGAAAA
>REGM01000025.1:291625-304432 GCA_004194415.1 Aurelia aurita | reverse complement strand
GAGATTCGTTCAAAAACGAGGAGAAAGTAGCTCGGTATAGGTAGGGTGCGTAAGAACGTTTCCAAGAAATCCTGGAAATTGACTAGGAGAGTCATTCTAAACCAAAGTAAAGGTTTGCATTTTAAATGTTCCCAGACGTACTCTCGCAGATTTTCAAGGCTTCCATTTCAGGGTCAAGCAAACATTGGATTGTGAGAAGCGTTCTAAGACAAAGTATAAGGTTTTTGCTCAAAAATTTTCCCAAAGATGGTGATTCATAGAAAACTGTTACAAAATTGTCAAAGTTTCCAGTTGGTAAAGATGGGATGGAGATAGGGATTCTAAGCAAAAGAAAATAATGTTTAATCGAAAATTTTCCTGGGGATGCTAACTTTTAAAACAAATTTCACAGAATAGTAAAGAATTCTATGTTCATACCGGTAAACATTTGATCGAGAGAAGCGTTTTAAGCCAAAGTAGAGGGCGTGTCCTCAAAAAATTTGCCTGGGGCCTTCTCCCCAAGACCTCCTCGTTTAAACCCCCCCAGTTGATTTGTTCTGGCCACACCGCTGACACCTACAAATTGTATAAACAATACAGTGCACTTCTCGAAGAATTGCACAGAATTGCACATACGCACACACTAATTTTTCCTTGTGAATTTAGATTCTTGCAGCTCTAAAACCCTAAGTTCACCCAGGCCCCAACTAATTTCCACTCTTCCACTGCTGTTGGTAACCATACCTATGACAAATAACATTTCTGAGAAGAATGCAATGTGTCAGTTCTCCTATTTTGTAGTGCCCCTTTTGAAGTGCCTGCCCCCGCCGGCTCGTTCTCCTTCCGGCGCCTCTGCATCTTTTTAAACATATGGATCTTTTAGGAATTTTGCAGAGACTTGTCTGACAAATGACAGGATGTTTGCTCAAGGCGTGCGATATTTCTGATGGAGTGAACGCCCAAAGTTCTCCTCTGGTTTTTCGTCAAACAGGAAGCTGCAGGAAAGCTATCGTTTTGATTTTAATTGAGATATTTGCTTGCAGGTGATTGTGTGACACTTCAAGTCGGGTAAGTTAACTTTCTAGTGTAACACTGTGACAAAATTATGCTTTTTAAGCCAATAGTATTCATTTTACAGCCAGGTCAATGCTGACAAAAATATCCGGACCGCAGTTTGACGTAAGGACCCAACGCCGTGAAGTCCGTACAAGAAACTAAGTCCCGAATATTTTCAAGCATGAATCGAGCAATCGTTTACTAAAGCCTTTATTGTCTTTATCATATGGCAGAAATTGTTCATCATTGTATCTGGTCGTTTCGACGCCAACTACGTTTGCATTGCCTTTATGATTTCAAATTCTTCTTCAAAAGTAACAACAGACAAGTCTTTGACAAGTCTCCTTCCCCAACAGTGCATACATACTTTATGGATGTACACCAGCTCTTCTTGCTTCCCAAAAGGACTGATTTTATTCCTACAGAAATCAGAAGTATTCCAAAATGCCTCAATGTGGATCAGTGATCAAGACAGCAGCAAGTTCATACAATATTGCGGTATGCAGTGGCATCTTCATCCCAACAGGCTTCATACCTGCACTTCTCATCATCATTGCAATAATCAAGGATCCA
Source organism: Aurelia aurita (assembly GCA_004194415.1). Taxonomy (NCBI): domain Eukaryota; kingdom Metazoa; phylum Cnidaria; class Scyphozoa; order Semaeostomeae; family Ulmaridae; genus Aurelia; species Aurelia aurita. Next base: position 302,824 of record REGM01000025.1, on the reverse strand, counting down.
TTTAAAGAACTAAAAACACAAATAAACATTTTCGTCGTGGCTTCATCTGTTGCCAGTCTTCTCAGCGTACCAGTCAATGGGCTGAGAACGTGGTACATGTTATTTTCTTTTTTTAATATTCTTAAATAAACAGTGGGGTTCTCGTCGGCCCGTTATTTTAGTAACTTTCAATACTGTGACTCCCACTGTGACTATCCTACCTTTTCATGAAAATTTCAATTTTCAAAGCTTTTCCTAGATGCAACGAAGACACCAAGCTTATCGACCGAAGTAACAACAGCGTTGCAATGGCAGATTTTGTAACAATAGCATCTGTTGTTTTTGATTGACATATAGAAAATGACTAGTGATTGCAAACAAACTCTACGGTCTATTAGTAAATCTGTAAATATAAATGAACCACACTGCATTAAAAAAGGAAGATTTTTGTGGCAATAGCATCTGTTGCTTTTGACTCACATGCCAGTAGAGAATGACTAGTGATTGCAAAAAAACTCGGCCTATTAGTAAATCTGTAAATATAAATAAACTACAGCGCATTAAAAAAGGAAGATTTTTATGGCAATAGCAACTGTTGCTTTAATTGACATGTCAGTACAAAATGATTAGCGATTGCAAACAAAGGGATTTCTGTGACCGATTATTAAGGCCGCAAATGTAAATAAGCCACACCGCATTTGATGCTCTGATACCTGGGCGGCCATGCGAAAAGGGCGGCCACTCAAGGGCATGTGAAAAGGGCGATCAGACGTGAGCACATAAAAAAAGTAGAAAGAAACATCTGCGGCCAGAATTTTTCACTTACTTAGTTCAGAAGCTGAACAGTGGGCAATACAGTTCTCATACATTTTTATCTGCAACCTAAACAGTTAATGCTCAGCTTCTGAATTAGATTACTAAAATGCTGGCAGCAGATGATTAGATTTTTCCTTCTTCTTTTGATATATGCTCAAATTTGCTCATAATAGCGTATTTTTGCATGCAGCTCGAGTGCGTTATTAATGGAGGTTTCAAGAATCCTATGCGGCGTGATTTAGAAACTACACATTAAGTGTCTTCCTTACACCCAAAGTATACGAGAATTGTAATGCCTACTGTTAATCTTCGGAATAAGATAAATAAAATCCGTGAGGCAGATGTTTAGATTTATCCTTCTTCTTTCGATATATACTCATGTCTTCTCTACAAAACCCCTTTATACGTGCACAACGCGACAGTTAGCCATACTGGATTCAGGGAATCTTTTGCGGCTTCGTTTGCTGTGATTTGTTGTTTACCATTTCGAAAATCAAATATGGAGACTGGGGATAGCGCTTTGTTCTGGTAAATGGCGGATACAGATCTGGTAAATGGCTGCTACGGAGCTTTTACAAATTATAAATTTCCCTCTGAAGAACTGTTGGTTTCAAGTTCACAGTTAAAATCAAGAAATTATCACCTAAAATATAACCGAAAAGGTGTCCCATCGCCAATAAGCCTCGTAGCTAAAGAGAGACTTACTCGCCAACCCAGACCTTAAATCAAATTGCTTTGGCGGGAAAATATTCGTGATTCGTGATCTCCGTTTATCAGAATGCTGTCTATTGTTACAAAATCTGCCCTGTTTGGTCGGCTATGTTGAAGGTGTGAAATCTATTCTTTGAGACAATAACTTTAACTATCGCCTTGTGATGTTAGAGCCCTGCATTTAGTTTTACAGAATTCACCCTTGCTTGCCCAGTGATAATTAAATTTCGATTCCATCATCAATCAAGGTTTCACAGCTTGAATGCAACAGGTATCAACCTATACAAAGAGAGGGGATCAGCTGTTTCTGCTTCAAATGCATGTCATTTTAAGTGGTTGAAGACAGGGGTGCAAATGAGGGGGTGTGGGGGGGTGTGACACCCCCCAATAATTTCACCAACCCGGTCCCAGTCGCTATTTGACAGGGATAAGGTCGGTCCCGATCCGGCTCTAAACTCGAACTGTTTCCGTTTTTTAATAGATCTAAACAGAGTTGTACCACCGCGCTTTATCACAACCAAAGTCGGTCCCGATTGCCGATTCTGCTCTGAACTTACCGCGCTGCATCACAGTAGGCCATAGTGGTCCTGTTTCCTTGGAGAAACCAATTAACGAACAATGTCCAGGGACAGAGTCGGTCCCAATCAATCCGGCTGCCTTACATAACAGTGGTCGCCATAGGCATTTGCCCCCCATTTCTGTCAAAAGATCGTCCTCGAGATTCGTTAAACGAGGAGAAAGTAGCTGAGTATAGGTAAGGTAGGGTAAGAATTTCCAAGAAATGCTGGAAAGTGACTAGAAGAGTCATTCTAAGCCAAAGTAAGGTTGGCATTTAAAAAAATTGTCCCAGACGTACTATCACAGAATTTTTCACAAAATGATAAAAAATTATATATCAATACCGGCAAACATGGGATCGAGAGAAGCGTTCTGAGCCAAAGTAGAGGGCATGTCCTCAAAAAATTTCCTGTATATCCCCCAGTTAATTTGTCCTGGCAACGCCGCTAGGTATTAAGAATATTTTCAGAGTTTTACCGGTTTTATAATATCAAAAGGATAGTTTGTGCTAAAAATGCTCAGTTAAATTCTGTGAATCAAATAACGCCCAGCAATCTTTAATTAATTCCGTACAAGCAACCTTGCATGCCTCAAAAACATGCCTATTTTGTGAGGTTTTAAGTGGACCATCTTAATTCCATACTTAGGGAAGACGGCTAGGATGCTAGCCAGAGACAACGTAATGTCAGTTACAGTTATGTTTTGTTTCGTTTCGATCGTTGGGAAAACCTTATGTCTGTTATAGTTGTATTTTCGTTAAATTATTACAGTTAGGAAAACGATATTTTTTCATTTATTGGCAACAACATTTATTTCGCGAAAAATCGGTCCCTCGCGATAAAAACTCGGTCCTTTGAACGCACACCCCCCTAAAAAATATTTGCATTTGCGCCCCTGGTTGAAGATCCACTTCGTTGCAAAGTTTTGCATTTTTGCAATAATGCTTGATAGATTGTTTTTAACATAATGATTTTTATTATTTTACCACTCCAGGTTTCACATTTTGAATGCAACAGGTATCAACGCATACAAAGATAGAAAGTCAGCTATTCCTGCTTTGGAAGCATGCCATTTTACTTGGTTCACGGTCCATTTCGTTGCAACGATTTGCATTTTTGCTATTGTCCTGATGCAGATGTTTGATAGATTGTCTGTTGCAAAAGAATTCAATGCGAAATATTCGACTGTCTACAAAGTCATCGCTTTTGCGACATGGATAATTGGAGTCACCTTTGGTTCATGCGTTCCATTAACAGGGATGTCTCTAATGACCAAGATTCAAACGACATTGAATTGTGCTGTCGCTGTCACAAGTGTAACTTTTGCCTACTTCTGTGTCTATCTGCCAATTCAAGATGATGATCAAGGTAATAATACAGGATGTGCAAAAACCTGGTTTGCCCCTTTGACAGCCCTCTGAATATGAAGGGGGTAACTCCTATAGAGAGCAATGTATACATGTGTCTCGCCCTCGCCGGATTATGGGTCAGTTCTCGATGTTTTGCCTGATTATGTGTCATGTTTTATGACGATTTGCATGGGTTTTACTTTATGAGAATCTGCAACATTTATTAGTAAATTTTGTGAATGCAATTGATAATGTGAAATTAAATAAAATTGATACTGTTCTTTGGCAACTGAAGGTATTTGATGGTATTGCAAAAGATTTATGATTATAACAGTTCTTTTGCTCAGGTTTTGCTTTCTGGTAAAGCTATTTCTGTAAAAATAATAGCCAAGTTATGGAGTATACTTTAAGACGATGCCCTGGTTATTAGTTTATGTTTTCAAAGTTATGCCCTCGCCGTTGGTTCCCCTTTTTTGAATTTCCAGAGACCCAGGGGGGTAAGTACTCCATGGTACGGCATTGTGCCATTTTAGGGTACGTTATTTCATTAACACTCATTAACGACTACCTCACAAACAGACAACAGAGAGAGGGTGAAGGTAAATGGTTCATTCAGTTCTTGGGAAAGCCTAACACGCGGTGTTCCTCAGGGGCCAGTCTTAGGGCCTCTCTTATTTAACATCTACATTAATGATATCTTACTTTTTATTCAAAACTCAGATATATGCAATTATGCAGATGATACTACAATCTATGCTTGCGATAAGAACCCAGATAATATAACTCATTAGGCCTGAATAATATAACTGATTTTTGAGAAACGTTAATGGTTTTCCGACTACTTTACGAAATTAAATGAAGATGAATGCCATCTTTTGGTTCTGGGCAGAGATGTGATGATCCAGTTACTGTCAAGATTGGAAATGCTGATGTCGTTAATAGCTCTGGAGAGAAGTTACTCGGAGTTCACATTGATAGAAAACTTTCCTTCGACAGTCATGTTTCGAAATTGGGCCTTTCATGCACTTTCTCGCATATCTCGGTATATGGATCAGAACAAACTAAGAAACGTGATAAGGGCTAGGGAATTTATTCCCAGTCAGTTTCAATACTGCCCTTTAGTCTGGATGTTTCACAGGAGGCAGCTTAACCAAAAAAGCAACAAAATACAGGAAAGGGCTTTGATAATTACATATACGGCTGCTGAATCTACTTTTAGTGAGCTATTAGAGACACGGGGAACAAGGGCAGATTTGGTAATACAATAGCATCAGTTGCGTTTGATTGACACCTCAATTCAAAGCGATTAGCGATTGCAGACAAAAGAAATTCTCTCAACCAGTAATTAAAAAAAAAAACAAAGCCGCAAAAGTTGCCCTGAAACCCAGGTAGCTAGCTTGCTCGTTGTGCATTCCAGAAATGGTTGTTAAGAGAAGACATGGGCATATATTGAAAGAAGAAGGATATATCTAAACATCTCTCTCGGGCATTTTATTTATTTGGTTCAGAAGCCGATTGGCAGGCGATTCCATTCTCGTATTTTTTGGGTGTAATTAAAACACTTACTGCTCAGCTTCTGAGTCAAATAAAAAGAACGCCCGAGGCAGATGTTTAGATATATCCTTCTTCTTTCGGTATATGCCCATGTCTTCTCTTAAAAACCATTTCTGGAATGCACAACGAGCAAGCTAGCTACCTGGGTTTCAGGGCAACTTTTGCGGCTTTGTTTGTTTTGAATTACTGGTTGAGAGAATTTCTTTTGTCTGCAATCGCTAATTGCTTTGAATTGCGGTGTCAATCAAACGCAACTGATGCTATTGTGTTACAAAATCTGTCCTTGTTGACACGGGGAGGGTTCTTCCATAGTAAAGGTACCTGGGGATGTGCCGCGCTCAAGGGTATACTTTTTCGGACTTCTGGTCTAGCCAAGGGTATGCTTTTGGCAATTTTAGTCTAGGCCAGTCTAGGCAAGGGTACAATTTTTGGCAATTTTCGTCGAGGAAAGGCCAAATTTTCTTAATTTGTGTCTAGAAAACCCCAAATTTTGGCGATTTTGGTCTAGAGAAGGCGAAATTTTGGTGATTTGTGCCTAGAAAACGACAAATTATGGCACTTCTGGTCTAGAAATTAGTCTAGCCAAGGGTATCATTTCCACAAAAATTGGTCTAGCCAACGGTACCATTTTGAAGATGCTCGCGGCACACCCCTATCCGAAATTTGGCCAAGAACCCCCCCCCCCCGTGATTAGAGAAGGACTGTGCAGTTACCATCCATACAAAGAACTTGCAAATACTTATGACTGCAAATAGTTACCACAAAATACGTAATTCATAATCTCTTTGCCAGTAGCAAAGATAAAAGATTGGTAAGGAGAAAATTGTCCATCCAAGTTTTGTCTCATTTTTATTTCGAACTTGGGCTTTTTATAATAAATGTTTTTAGATATCTGTTTTTATATTGTATGCTCTTGTAAAATATTTTTATCCACCTTTTCTTATGTAATATTTGTAATTAATTAGCTAATTACTTTTAGCTATCATATATGTAATCCAACAAAAAAGAAATTGATAATAATAAAAAAAAATACCATTTTACTATAGGATCCGGATATATGGGTATCTTTTTAACGCTTTCTAATGATTTCATGATTTATTGTATGATTTTCGGTAAAATTGGATTGAATGCCAAAATTTTTTCACTTTTTTCTGATATACCCTATGGGTATACTTTTTCGGTCTTTTCCAGATTTATGAGTATTCTATGCTCTGAATGGCACAACCCCTTACCATGGAAACTTAAGTTAACTTCGCGGGCCAGAGGCACACATGTATACCATGCTCCCTATAGGAGTTACCCCCCCCCCCACCATCATGGGAAACTTCATTTATGATACCCCAGAATACCAACTCAAACACAAACAAGTCACAAGTGATTCAATTCTCTATTTAGCTATGGGCTTGCGGGTGTCATTATTTTATAAGCAATACCACATCAACGTGAACTTGTAAAGAAAATCGACATTTTAGGCCCCGCTCACACGAGAACAGAACGGTACGGAACGAAATGGAACGACATGGAACTGGTCCAGAAAAAAAAAATTTGCTGGTGCTCATACGAGAACGATGAGAAGCGTTAAGTTCCGTTTCGAAAGTGGACGGCTCTAAAAAGTGAGCCGTAAAATAGAACGGAACAGAACGGAACGATGTAGCTCTGGTGTGAATACTTTTTAACATTTTGTGGACGTTTTTCGTGCAATTTGTACATGAGGTAATTCTAAAATTCTAAGCAATAAAGTTGTTTACGCAAAAAGACGAGAGAACTTAATGATGAGCTTAGAACATTTAGATCTCTAGGGAGGAGAGTGTTACCACTTCTTATCAATCCAGTGCCGCGTGAACACTCATAAAAAAAATTACGTTGAGTTCTGGTCCGCTCCTCCGTTGTCGTGTGAATGGGGCCTTGGATTCCGTAACTATTCGTAAAATAACTCTGACTGTTGATTTCCATGTAGGATAACTTGTTTCTCGCTTTTGTGTACAATTTTTTAACACACATTTATTCATTTTATCTAACTTCAGCAAGACAATTTACTGACAGTCTTCTGAAAAATTTCAACGACCCTGACGTCATATTTCTTATTTCATAGATTTAGCTAAGGGGGAGGGGGTCCTTCAGCACAGGTGCTGGTTTTCAAGGGGCCCTCTCATAAAATACAACTACAATTAAATTACAAAACTTATTAATATTAAAACTATTACTAAAACCTATTTTACAATCTAAAAACTTATTTACAATGTTCAAAGTTTACAGTTAAATGAAAAGAGTTCAACCGTAAATCAATTGCTTAAATAAGCTTAGGGAGGATGCTTGGTTTTGTACTCAGCTGAGAGGCTATTCCACAACTTTGCTCCTCTAAAAGGAAACATTTTTGTCCATTTGCTTTTTTTTTTTCATAATAATGATAATTCCATATCCCCATTTCGGGGCAGTTACGTAGAGTTATACATGCATTTACATAGTCATATACGTAACACTGGATTGGATTAGGCTCAAAGGGTGGAATTGTTTCTAATTGTTTACATCCTTCTAATAAACTTCATTATTTCATTTGCGTATTTGACAAGGCGGACATAATCATCTCTGTAGATATGCTCCACCCCTGATTTTTTTTATGATTTTTGATAATATGTTCATAGGACTCTTGGCCAAGTCCACACGAACGGCATTTAATATTTTCAGAATTTCCCTTGAAGTTAATATTTTTTTTTGTGTATACATAGCTTAGTGCGCAAAATATCTCTTGATTAATTTCCTTTAAGATAACTTTTAATTTGCCAGTACAATGCATTAAGTAGCTAAATTTATTATCACAACGATCATTCACCTTTTCATTGAATTTGTCAATTAGGTAGCTTCAGGTCCGTCTCTGTATTGCGGAAGCTACGGGAGGAGCATTCTGAGTTTTTTGTGAAGAGGTTACACAAGTATTGTGGAGCCAACCCAGGACTTGCTCAAGTCGTCTTCAAGCCAACCCATTTAGGGATTTGAAGACCATTGTTTCAGACTCATTTTGAATGAGTACCTGAATGGTCTTCCAACCCAGCCCTTCAATAAGTGGTCTGCTTGGGGCGTCGTAGCTGCTGTTTGTTACAATTCTAGCAGCACGTTTTTGAAGTTTTTGCAACTGATTGATTGTCAATGTTTTATAATGAAAAAATTTCATCTTAAAGGGAATCGACATAGTTAAAGTTGGCCCGGGCCAAGTTAAAAATAACTTTTGCACAAGCCGTTTCATTGTGTAGCTAAAGAAACAATAGGTTTGTAGGTGGTTTCTTTAGCTTATTTTTAGCGGCAACTCAATATGCCTGTGTCGATTCTCTTTAAGAGCGTATTTCCCGTCACAGCTGATGCTTCGAAAGAAACAACCACAAACAGTAATGATGCTGAAGATCTCCAAAAAGATGGCTCTTCACCAGCAGCAATTGTTATTGAGAAACTTCCACCAACGGAAATTGTCGAAGTGGATGAGAATATTGTTCAAGCAAATATTATGCGTGTTCGTGAAGAAGCAAAAACAACCGTCTACAAAGCATTGCTGTATTTTTGCTGTGCTATGCCTTCAGGTATGACACACGTTTGACAATTTTATTTTAAAACTACCAGGGTCACCTCTAGACTCGATACTTGTCCCAGTTATCGCAACAACGACACATTTTACATTTTTAATTGAATTGGATTGTTATTGGACGAACCTATATTTTATGCTCCTGCGCATCAACGTACTTCCGCCGCAGTGATCATAAAAATGGAATGGAGTGAAAACATTGGAACGAGTGGAGTAAGTCTAGGTCACCTCGTAGAACGTCTGTGCAGTAGTTCATGAAGCGATAACCCCCGAATTACTGAATTTCGTTCCTGCAACAACAAGATATTATCCCTCTCCTGCACTTTTTGTTATCCCTTGGAATAACTCCCGGGGGGGGGGGCGCACTTGACCAGATTTTGGTTGGGGACATGCCATTCAAGCTTCAAAAACATACCCGTTCCTTATACCAATTTTTCGAAAATGCATACCCGACTTTATATCAATTTTTCAAAAAATGACCAATCTATTTATTGTTTATACCAAAATCACAAAAATGGATACCGTTCTGGATACCAAAATCATGAAAATCGCTACCGTTCTTTATACCAAAATCGTGAAAATTGATACCGTTCCTTATACCAAAATCGTGAAAACCATACCCTTCCCGATGGCACGTCCCCAGTACCCAAAATATACATAGTGCTCCCTAGAATAACTGAACAGCCTGCGATCTACTGATGTTATCCCTCCAGAATCATGATGTTATCCCTCCGACTAACTGAACAACTTTTGAACTTATTAAACTAATGTTATCCCTCCAGAATCACGACATTAACTAACCCAAAGGTAGCCCTGTAGACATGAAATTCAGTTAAACATGTACTGAAAGCTTTCTGGTCAAAATAGATCATGTTATGAAACGTCTGATAACAACCAANATACCAAAATCACAAAAATGGATACCGTTCTGGATACCAAAATCATGAAAATCGCTACCGTTCTTTATACCAAAATCGTGAAAATTGATACCGTTCCTTATACCAAAATCGTGAAAACCATACCCTTCCCGATGGCACGTCCCCAGTACCCAAAATATACATAGTGCTCCCTAGAATAACTGAACAGCCTGCGATCTACTGATGTTATCCCTCCAGAATCATGATGTTATCCCTCCGACTAACTGAACAACTTTTGAACTTATTAAACTAATGTTATCCCTCCAGAATCACGACATTAACTAACCCAAAGGTAGCCCTGTAGACATGAAATTCAGTTAAACATGTACTGAAAGCTTTCTGGTCAAAATAGATCATGTTATGAAACGTCTGATAACAACCAAAAGATGCGCAGTATGAAGCGAAATATATACCTGCATACAGTTGTGTTTTGAAAAGAGCAAACCAGAAACGACCCAAAAATGTCCCAAAAAAATTACTCTTGTTTGAAAAATCACCATCATTTGATTACATGGCCGATCTTCAAATTTTTTTCTTTGACAAGTAGATCAAAGACCAAATTATCTTCCCTGATCTTGTGATTGGTTTTAAAATTAGCACATTTAGCTCTTTTTAGGGCTGCCTGATTTTGAAGAATACTCCAAAAAGCACTGATGATTACCAGATTAATTTCTTTTTGCATATTAAGCTTCTAGTTTAGTCATAATATCATAAAGAAACGCAAGCTATCATTCTAGACTCGATTGGTAATGAAAAATCTCAAAATAAGATCTCTTAGGCCAGATTTACGAGGTTGCCTAAAGCGTATAGCTCAGAATATGGTTTTTCAATATGTCATTTTATACCCTTTAAGCAATGAAAACAAACATTTTGTCATCTTTAAACATATTTGGATCATTGACAAAAGAGATGAAGCAAAAAAAATTTTGATAGGTTTGATAATCGAGTTTTGATAATGTTTTAAAAGTGAGTACTTCTTTTGGGACACATGGTACTTCAAAAAAGTGGATGGACAAAAACTTGTTTAGTTGTGAAGTTTGCATTTATCATCAAACATTGTCAAACAGACATCAATCGAAAGATCCTGAAGAACGGAGTTTCAAAATTGAGAGAATGTTTCAAATCGTACAAACACCAATCCTACAGCAAGTAAGGTCCATCTGCAAAAAAGCTGGTCGAAAGCTACATGCTCTCTCCAGAATTTCTTACTTTCTTGATACTGAGCAACTAAAACGAATAATGAAGGCATTTATCTTGTCCCAGTTCAACTACTGTCCTCTAGTTTGGATGTTCTGCGATAGAACACTGAACAATAAAGTTAATCGTATTCACGAACGGGCATTACGGATAACCTACAAAGATATGAGATCAGATTTTGATACAATGTTATTCAGAGACAATGCGGTCCCAATCCACGTAAGGAATTTACAGCTGCTGATGACTGAGATATTTAAGACAAAATGGGATCTTAATCCTAGTTTCATGAAAGAGGTTTTCGTCGAAAAACACAGTCCGTATGGGTTAAGAAGCTGCCATAATCTACTATTGCCACAAGCGCGGTTTCTTGGGTGTAGATTATGGCAGGCACTTCCCAATGACATAAAACAATCAGATACCCTCTCCTGCTTTAAAAGGAAAATCAAAATCTGGAAAGGAGAGGGATGCAATTGTAGACTATGTAGACCTTTCGTGGCTCAGGTTGGGTTCTTGAGCGGATAGAAATTCGATGCACTGTGTGTAAATAT
>REGM01000025.1:269646-290547 GCA_004194415.1 Aurelia aurita | reverse complement strand
CCCCCCCCCCCGGGTTGCAAACCAGAGGCGCCGGAAGAAGGACGAAGCGGCGGGGAAGCCACACTAAAAAGGGCACTACAGAATATGAGAAATGACATAAATTATTCTCAGAAATACAATTTGTCATAGGTATGGTTATGGGCAGCAGTGGCTTAGGATGTTCTTAGGCCGTTAGCGATTTAGGGTAATGCGGCTGCAAGAATCTAAGATGATATGGAAAAACTAGTGTCTGTGTGTGACTTTACTTTGCGAGGAGCGTGTTTACAGCGCCTTCAGAGAATGTCTGTTTCAGAAATTGTAATGGTCATGTCCATTTCTTACGAGAACAGACTGCACGCATGACTGGATGCCACGTTACAATGTCGAAACAAAGGGTTGGCTTATAAACCAGTCTGTTGGTGTGCAATGGGTCCTTTAATTTAGTGGTTGCTCGAAAAAAATTGACAGGTTTGAAAATCATCAAAATATGATCACAAGACCAATCTGGAAATTATCTTTTCCTGCAATTAGACTAGATCAAGCAAGCCCCAAATCATTTTCCCGGCTATAGCTGATCTTATTTATAGGTTTTGATCAGGGGTGGCACCAGGAATTTTCCGACGGAGGGGCTGGAACTTCCGACAGGGGGGCTAAAATGGCAAAAAATGCTGTTTTCCTACGTCATTTTGCCAAATCTCCTCCGACGACGATAACCCAAATTTCCTCCGACGGGGGGCTGTAGCCCCCCTAGTCCTCCCCTGGCGCCACCTCTGGTTTAGATTAGCAAATCCTGAAAGATACAAATATGACTATCTGACCAACTTATTGTCTGTAGAAAGCGTCAATTTTCGAAAAATGTCACAACGTATGTATATTAGAGCATACCTTAAGAGAACGTACATTACCGTGCACAATGATGAAAAATCGAAAAATTACGGATCTTAGTCAAGAATTAAATTGTCTTGTGTATTCTATATTCTCAATGTGAAGGTGATTGCGGACTTAGCGCCAAGCGCTGGGATTGCAGAACTAGCTGAATCGTTAATTGAGTTAGCGACCCCTTGTCACGACGTAGGACGATCTATCAATGGGCGCGAACTCCGTCCGTATAGTTGATAATCAGAGGTTTAAGCCACTGCCCTAGACTGATGACATGAGTCTAAGTTTCACTACATTGAATTGAATTGTTACTTATTGTTATAATCATTCCGCTAAAACTTAGTTGAAGCGGAACGGGTATTGTGAGGGTATCGTTAGGGGGAATGGAGCGAAACAAGGACTCATGTAGTAAGTCTACCACTCCCCACAACACACATTGATAGATCATAACTAATCGCTAGGAGACTGATTAGGAGATCGTGAGGCACGTGAAGCAGTCAAGTGTAGATGCTTGTGTAGTAAGTTAGCAGATTAAGTAGTATGAATAGGCTCATGGTATAATCAAGTATATAAAAGATATATTATGTAAAATCAAAATGACGATTGAAACAATGAATGATTGACTGATGAAGTGATGCCATGTTTCTACATTTTCTTCTCCTTCTGGCAATACTTCTAGCCTACCGGGTGCCAATTCTTCAGATCTTACTTTGAACATATTCGATGTGCAGAACTCTTGCTCGTCGTTAAGATAAATGAATTGTCAACCCAACATTAGTGCTGCTCGTCCGCGGAGTCCCCCTTAACCGAGATAATGCAGGAAGGTATACAGACCTCTCTGGTTTGGCCTTCAACATGAACAAGAAATGTCATAGCTCATAAATCCATGTTCAGATAACTAATTCCTTCCCACGATATGCGAAACTGTAAGTTGAAATGCCTAGCATGTAACTATAATGAATGGAAATTGCCAGATTCCGAACGTTTTTCTCTGCATTTACTCAAACGTCAGAAGTTTTTTTGGGACATCCGTTATATGCCTATATGCGTTATTTTCTATGATTCTGAAAGAGCATTCGAAGATCAGGATCTGAAAATAATCTCTCGCAATTTGATGGAATCCTTAAAAGTAAGGCAGCTCGTAGAAACACCATCTGTCTCTAATTTGATGCTTTTGCTAGAAGATGCAACATCTCTAAAATCAATTTTCACCTTGATATAGTGGTTCTAAAAGAGCATCCAAATGTTATGATTTTTAAAACAATGTCACATCATTTCAGGTCACTCAGTATATGTTTGATACCAGGCAGATGTTATGAATATCCATATGTAGCTTTGACTCTTGCAGTTAGGGACAGTGCAAAATTTATTATATTACATGGCCGGTGGAGAAGAAAAATTTTTCCAAAAAATCTGCTTACCTCGTATAAAATTATTGCAAAGAAAACAACTGCCCCGTCACCCTTTCCTTAAAAAATGTATCTGCCCCGTATTCGTGAGCATTAGATGTTATATAGGTCATATAGTACGACAGACGAATTTGCTAATGACCATTACAAAATCAATTCTTGTTCATATAAGCCTTGTCAACAAAATATTGACTTTGAAGACGATAAGATGTGACTGATGGACCGTTCTTGCAGACAATTGACATGAAAAGTCTACATTATTTTATACACATCTCTTCAAGCACTTCTCACCTTACATGATTTACAATTTCGTCTTCAAAATGAACAATTTTATATTGAAACTGCACCTTGAGCTCATAAAAAAGTTACTGCCCCGTACTTATTTGCCCAATAAAAAATGTTGACCCCGTTCCGCATAAGCTCGAAAAAAGTAGTTGCCCCGTTACGTTTTGCACCGGCCATGTTATAAAATAAATTTTGCATTGTCCCTTAATCTACAATCGTGTCCAAAGTTATGGAGACTAAAATTAGTTTTGTTATTCGTGTACCTTGTGACCTTGTTTACATTGTAATACTGCAAGGTAGTTTTTGTTACGCAAGCCTTTACAAAATCAATCCTCTGTGAAAAGCATGGAATCGTTTCGGATCGAGCATAAAACCGAATTTAATGAAAAGACAATTAATCTGATTAGAAGTGACTCAGAGAAATACAGATTTCATGGTAGAGGCCGTGTGTGGTAGTTAGGGCACACTGCTTCATTTAACCATAGATGATTTAACGGCATACATTAGCTACGAAATGATGGATCGCATGATACTGAAGTTTTTTCTGCACAATATGAAGAATTGCCCTCGGTGCCAAATCCAACTACAAAGAAAGACGTTTCTTTGTGGTCATGGGTGAGTTTGGCACCTAGGGGACAACGCAAAATTTATTTTATTACTTGGCCAGTGGAGAAAAAAAATTTATGCAAAAAATCCACTCACCCTGTTGAAATTTTTTTTCAAAAAAACTACCGCCCCCCTGACGCCCTTTCTTCAAAAAATGTATCTGCCCCGTACTTCTAAGTGTTAGTTGTTATACTACAAATAGGCTAATGATCATGACAAAATCTATTCTGGTTGATGTCCAAAAAAACATAACGTTTACTTATGTAATAACAATAAGTTTTTGCCAACGAGAGATACAGTATTGACTTTGAAGATTTCAGATACAAACGACTGATGGAATGTTCTTGAATTTAGAAAGGATGACACTTTGGAAATTTGACATCATTTTACGCAATCTTTAAGTACTTCTCATGTTGTATGGTATTTACATTTTTTCAGCAAATTGAACAATTTTATTTTTCAAATTCCATTTTTAACTCATAAAAAAATACTGCCCCGTACATATTCGAGTGATAAAAAGTGATAACCCCGTTCTGCATGGACCAAAAAAAAGTAGTTGCCCCGTCGCGTTTTCCACTGGCCATGTTATAAAATACATTTTGCACTGTCCCTAGGGTAAATTTTTATTTCTCAACCAAAACGTTCTCTACTACAGTCCGTTCACTCACTCATCGACCAAACTGAAAACTTGGTTCATTCAACACAGGCGTTAATCAACTCTGCGTGTTAGACATTGGAGAGGTTTCCGTGGGCACAGTTCTTACAGTTACTTTTTGAGTAGTTTTTAGGCCACAAAAGAGCTTTGCCTATAGAACTTTCCTGTATTTGATCAAAAAGGCATACTGTAGCACTTCTTGCTCTCAATTTTCTGGTTTATCAGACCATGAACAGAGAATGGTGCATGAATTGAGTGAACAGACTGTATTACGCATGTCTTTGGCTGTCAGTTTGACAAATAGCATAGCTCCAATAGAATTACTTCGATCAACAATTTGATAAATGGTGCACAAGATCAAACAGGTTTGAAAATTCCTATCACCTGAAGTATGGAACGGATTTGGCTAACTGCACTTTGGTTGATATGATAGGAGAATGTCCGGATCACTATTTGCAAATTTGTCTTATAATTTGCTGCTCTTTGGAAGTTTAGATGACTACAACTGAGTCTCGCATCATCTTCAGTCAAACGCATTCAGCTATTTCTCTTTTCAGCATTAGCAGAATTTATCAGGAACGCCTGAGAGGGGGCAAGGGTGGAGGGGGGGCAATCACCCCTCCTGGACTCTCCAAAATCACCTAAATTTATTATTTTCCTGTTGCTTTGCCCATCAATTTCTGTTAACTAACTGCTACATCTTCAGAATCCTAACGCAACCTGGTGATACATTTCTAACTCTACTTGTTATAATTCAACATGGATTTGTCTTGATGATTCAATGTCTGTCGCTTTAAACTTAAGCTTGGCTCACCCTAGGGTAAAAACGGGGACGACTACACTTTAGTGGACCAGCTTTATGTCATATCTCTCGGGAACGTATTTGACCAAATAAAATACCCTACTACCTAGCCCTAACTTACCCTAACTGACCCTAACTTACCCTAACTCACCCTAATTAATCCTAACTTACCCTAGCTAATCCTAACTTACCCTAAAAAACCTTTTTGCAAAACCTGTTCCTAACCCTTACCCCATGACACATAACTTCCCGATATTGAGAGCTGGTCTGCTAAAGAGCAGACTTGCCTAAAAACGCCTTAGAAATGCATCAGAAATGCGATGGAAAAGGCGTCGAAATTATGTTTGCTTCAATTTGAAATTTTTTCGGCGCCTTGAAAATGTTCTAATGCATGTGGGGGGATCAAAACGTTCTGGTTCCATTTTAAAGCGAGAACTCACTAAAAATGCGCTGAAAATCAGTTGAGGAAATGTGTTATCCCAATTCTAACGCGTTTTTACTTTTATGTGAACCAAGCTTCAGATTATTTAGGCATTGCAAACAGCCTCTACATCCTACGTTGGTTGTTTCAGCTCATTTAATGTCTCCTTTATTTCTCTGAGTGTTTTTACATCTACGAATCCTGCGTTCATACTATCTTCAAAGGAAACATGACCAAATTGTTCATCGATATGTTTCGTAAGCTGTCCTCTCCTATAGTGACCAACAAGTGTGTTGAAATCACCAAGAAACTTTCCATCAAGGTACACCAGTGGTAACGTTCTATTTTCAGTATTCGTGAACAACTTTCGTCGTTCATTTGGGGATAATTCTAAATCAACAGCAACACTTTCAAGTTTTAAATTCGAAATTTCATTAACGAGTATTGCGCCGAGGTAATCTTTTCGCCGAGAGTGTCTTCGGTCAGTGCTCGTTGCGCTATAAAACAACGTCGCTTTCTTCTCGCATTTTATATCTTCATTTAAAAACTTATCGAAGTCCGTTAATGTCTCTCCGACCTGACTATCACAGGCCTCGTTTACAGCCACACGGTATGGAGATCCGGCGATCAATCGCACGCCCCATTTGATTTCGATTTCATAAGTGCCAGGTTCAGTCGGTAAAAACATCACATCGTGTACAAGTTGCTCTCCGTCTGATCTCGTATTGACGTAAGGCGTTGGTATGGAAACAGCAGGACACGTGACTAGAACACTTAAGGGACCATTACTTCCATTAGGAGTCCTGACTTCAAAGTTGCTCATAACGCCAACTTCCCCTGATGCGAGGCCAGAACCAAATGCTTCGAAGAAATCAAACTCTGAGAAAGTAGATGACTCAGAGCCTCCTTTTGATGTCGAGTTCGGTGATGACGTATAAGTTGTTATTGTAGATCCTCGTTCAGAGCTTCCAGCACGGGAATGTAAGCCATTATGAGTTGAGTGCTCCGTTGAAAACATGCTTTCAATACCGCTATCTACAGTATCTAAACTCCCAGGCCTATAAGAGATCTTATCATGATTATCATCCACACCAGAGTTGTTGAACAGCCATGTTGAGTCATCGGAAAACAGGAGATAATCAGAGTCGGAGGGTCGCTTCGCTGGTTCTATTGAAATCCCCTGCTCCGCATCCTTATAACATTTGAACTCTACTGATGGTTCTTTAACCCTTATCTTAAACGGACTGTTATGAATATGCTTGTGACCACACAGAACTGATATCTCATAAAAACCAGACCTTACTGGCGTATATGACACAATGTAACTGCAGTCTCCTATTGGTTTCAGCCTCGGCTCAGCTTTTATGTTCACAGTCTCTTCATCATCAGGCGTGCACTTAATCGAAATATGCAAATCGGATTTATTTGCTTGGCCTAAATTGACGATAAACTCCGTCGGTTTGCCGACTTCTCCATGGCGAATTCCAAACCCATAAGCAATGTTCTTGACGCTCTCTGGCTTGCGTGCGCTAACCGGTTTATGGTGTGGTGGCTTTGAAGACGAGTTGAACCCATTACGTAGGGCAAAATGATTCCCGTAATGTGTTTTCGGTGAAACAGGTGGAATCCCTCGTGCGAGCATTCTATCGGCACTCCGAAACAACGCAAGATACGTGATTAAACTCTTTTCATCTGCGGTGCAATTTAGGATATCTTCCGGAGCTATCAATGAAGGGATTCCTAATACCTCCTTCGCAGTTTCTACAGCATAAACAACAACATCATCTGTGTCTATGTTCTGCGTAAAAACATTAGGGTCGACTGAATTAGGCGAGATCGCGTTGATTAAATGACACAGGGCGATTCCACTTTTTAGATCCGTAGTGATATTACAAACCTTGTAATGAGGGATTTTTGTTTTGATCCATTTCAGCAAACTTTGAGCTGCCTTGTGATAATCAATCGTCCTTCTTCGATCCATCTTTGTTGCACTGAATTCAAAATAATGTCGAATTATCAAGCTCCATAGTATTTCTGTCAACCAATGTGTGAATTTCTTTCTGACAATAGGTGCTTTGCCTGCAATCATAAATAGAAGAAACTGTTATTCTTGCGATTTCTCACGGACAACAAGGGCTGTGGCTACAAAACACAGGGGGTAAGGGAGCATCTGGACTCTCTAGGTGTCGTGCAGCTGTTGACAAGACATCTTGCGCTAGAATACAGCCCGAAAAGACACTCCTTGAGGCTATATGTGTTGATGAAAAGCATGAAAACAACCGGGTCATTAAACAAAAACTTTACGCGTTCCTATACTACTGATCTTTAATGTTTCTTGCTCCTCAATGTTGTCAACAGAGTTCAGAAAAAGTCACGGCTCCACGGCTGTGAGATGGAGGAAGGTTTTCCTTGTTAATGCCATATTTGAGGAAGGTTTAGTAATTTTTATAAGAAATCTAGGAAAATTTTGGGTTATTTTGGCAAATGCAACCAGTTATAAATGTTAGAGTTATAAACACGGAGGAGTTCGAAAAATCTGGTTTTTTTGACTAAGGAAGGTTTAACCGTTTTGTGGACTCTGGTTGTCAATATATCAATCAAACTATGAATCAATCAATCAATCAATCAATCAATCAATCAATCAATCAATCAATCAAACTATGAAATCGTAAATGCTTTATTTCTGCAAGGGAATGAGAACTTTCTCTAGTAAGCAAATGCTACCATTATGAGTGACTTAATTGAGCTCGATAAATAAATCTTACAAAAGGTCACTTTTGCATGCCTGTATATGTAAATGGCTTTACAACGCTCTTTTGTTTCTTTCTACCCATTTTCACATTGGTTATGCCACAAAATTGTCAAAAAAATTTTGCAGACGGGCAATTTCTGCCAGGAGCAAACAAACTCCAAACCGACCTCGACCTTTGGTCCAAAGATCCTTTAGGCCAAGAAACATACCCTTCGGGGCTGGCCTATATCTCCTACCACATGAGGAAATCCCCCGGTGATGATAAGAATAAGAAACAATTATTATTCTCGGCATTCTTTCTTTTCAGCAACAGAAGCCTTGGTTACAATTACAATCAATGATGGTTACAATCTGCTATCGTACAGAAAATCAAAATAAAAAGCCGCCCAAATTGAAAGCAATAATCATATGTTAATTTTGGATGATTTTAATTCTCTTATCTTATGGTTAAACATTATATGCAAAGGGCGGTCTTAAAAACAAACCAAATTCAAAATAAAGGTAGATAAATTTTGGGAAAAGTGTTAGTGTTAACTATAATATCAGTTGGACGGTATCAGTCAAAGAATCAAAGAACTTTTGTAGATATCAAGTATAGACACCGCACCGTTGAAACAGTTTCAGCCAGATTGGTAACTCTATTTTTTAACTCTGTTATAAATAGGACGTCATCAGCCTGCAAGCAACGGGATTCATCCTTTATTTTGCCAAAGTGGACATTGATTATTTCACAAAATCCATAGAGAAAAACTCCATCTCTATGGAGGAATCACATCACACAAGATCATCTCGATGCTTACAGCCTGGACTCTTGACCCCTCTAACCCTAACAATGAGACCACACAAGTCGAAAGGCAGACGAACATCCCAAGATAGCCCATCTCCTGCTTTCAGCACTACAAATCTGGAGATTGTAGGTTCGATGTCCCCTTTCAAGTCCACATTTTTCTCTTGCAATTTCCTGCAAAATATGTCACCAAAAGGTAGCCTACGTCTGCTGCTTTGCAACGATACTAAAATGTTTAAGATAAAATGTCTGAAAACAACGCCATGTTAAAACAAATTCAACTTAATTAAATAATTACTCTGTTTTCTTTAATGTTCATTCTCACAAGAACAAACTTGGTCAAATAGTTTTAAACTGGATAGACCTCATGTCAAAGTTTCAAAACGTCGCAACATCGTGCCTAAAAATATGCTTTCGAGGTGCTTCCTTTTGGGTTAAGCACGGCTTCTCGAATATTTCTAATCGCCTATTTCGAAGCTCAATTTCCGCTTTGTACATAGAACTCTAAACCAGAATGTTTCATTCGTAATAAAACATGAGTCATATTTGAATGATACGAAACGTGGACAGAGCAAGCTCTACTAATGAAAAAGATAATTCTCACTGAGAAGAGAAACATCTGCAAAATTGACTCCAAATCATGGTGTTTATACAAGATTCTTGAACAAAATCATGGCATGAGGTGCTGTAGACCATGCTGTTATCACTTCTGTCTCATCAAATTGCTACTTACTAAAAAGCCCTTTGCAACATTAGACTTTCTTTCAAATATTTTCACTAAAATAATGAGCACTATGTCATACTAGACCACCACCCGGTTAAACTTCCAAAAAAATGCTGCAAGCGATATCTGGGACAATGCAGGAAATCTAGTGTGACATAAAGTTTCGAGCAAAACTTAGAAGAGAAAACTTCGCTCATTTCTACTTTTAACGATACTGGGTCGTATCATCATAAGATTTCTTCTGTACGGTACTTCTTTATTAGACTTACGTCCTTGTTTTCGCTCCCTTTGCCGTAACAAAATTATGAGCGAAAACAAGGACTCCTATCGTAAGTCCACTTCTTTATATCAAAATTCTTACGCTTTAGCCGAAAGAAACATAAGCCAATACCATTTCCAAAGGAGGTTTCATTTTCAACAGTTCTACTATGTGAAGTAGTGCACGGTGTTAGTGAAATGTCCATACACTGCTGCTTCATCTCCTTGCAATTTACATATCATGTAACAATAGCATCATTTCAATATATACTCTTGACTTCTCTTAGGGCCTGTTTACAAGGAGAGGGCTAGCCCTCCTAAGAGGGCTGGAATTATTTCGCGTTTACATTGAGATGGCTAGCCCTTCTAGGAGGGCTAGGCATGATGGCGCCAACCATTCGAATCCTATTGTTTGCGTTGACTCTATTGTTTCCGCCAGCCCGCCTAGGAGGGCTAGCCCTCTTGGTTGCGTTTACATGGGAAATTTCCAGCCCTCCTAGGCGAGATCTCGGGTACTCAATAGCGAAATCTCGCCTAGGAGGGCTAGCCCTCCTCTCATGTAAACGAAGAAGGATTTTATAAGGGATTAGACCAGAAGGTCGAGATCTCGGCAAAGAGGGCTGGCCCTTAAAAACTCCTTTTCGTGAGCACAACGAGACAATTAGCCACACTGGTTTCAGGGTATCTTTTGCCACCTTGTTTGTTTTGATTTGTTGCTTGAGGGAATTCCCTTTTTCTGCGAGCGCTAATCGCTTTGAAATGGCATGTAAATCAAAAGCGATGTGCCCTTGTTATACCAATCGCTAATGGTCAAGTCAATCGCGCACTTAGCGATAACAGATAACAAGAATAGATCCTTCCCAGGATAGGACGGCACGGAGAAACAACAGTGTATGTACGGTATACAGTATCCTATCACCCAAGGTTCTACAGGACACGGCACTAGCCTCAAATTTCAATTCTGATATCTATTTAATTAGGTAGAGTAAACCTCTGGATCTAAAGCAGAATAATGATAGAACATAATAGGCGTCTGTATGAGGAAGTCCATAAGCAAAGAGAGTTTAAAAAGATAATTGAAATATGAAATGGTACTCAATGCAAATAACTGAGAAATTTGTTCAACAACTCCTTGGACTTGATTCATAATCATTAAAGAATTTTGGGTTGCTTACTTGGATTAGATTGTAGGCTGAATTATGATATAAGATCTTTTAGATCAACACAAGTTCGAACATGTTCCATCGTTTTAGCTTTGGTTCCTTTTTTTTCATTTTTCATTTTAAAATTATTTATCCACGGTAGCCCCGTCAGTATAACTGATTTTCAGGGGGCCGTGCCAAAAACTTTACAAATTAAAAATCTACAAGTAATACATAATAATGGTAAAAAGAAACTAATTACAATCAGAATATATACAATCAAAAACTAATTACGATAGTCCTTTATCTTGTTCTTAACAGAAGATAAAGAGGGAGCTTGCTTGGCCTCGCGGCTAAGTTGATTCCAGATCTTCGCTCCACTAAAAGAAAACGCTTTCTGCCCATTGCTAGTTTTCATGAATGGTACTAGCAAGTCAGTATCGGCATTTCTTAGACTGATAATATTGCGTTCAGAGTTTCTGATAAACAAGTGTGAAAGATAATCAGGAGCGAGATTATTGACAGACTTATACACAACTGTTGCTGTCTCACTTCTAATCAGATCTTTCACAGTTGGCCATTTTAATTCTTTAATTAAAGCTTCGGCAGGAGCATCGTAGCTGCTATTTGTGATAATTCTAGCCGCACGATTTTGCAATTTCTGAAGTTTAACTAGTCGGGACTCAGCACAGTTCCCCCACACAGAACAGCAGTATCTCAAATGTGGCTCAACAATACCTCTATATAAACTGCAAAGAATAAGTTTAGTAAAGTTTAGTTCCTGTTAGTAAAACTAAGAAAAGGGAAAGTGCATGGTAGAAGAGAAATTACAATTTTAAATCTTATAAAAGATAGTGTAAAAGGCTATTATATCTTTCTTTAGATTGGATGGTTTGAAAGAAATTTTACTTACTTTGCTATAATTTTACCGTTGACTTTTTCAAATTCTGATTATTTCAAAATTTGAGGGTTTTTCTTTTTATACAAAAAAATTCAAGCAGAGTTTTGAAAATTAAAACCATCATAGTTCCAAAGTTTTGGAGGAAACAAGGTAGAATTTTCAAGAAAAACATTGTTTATGACGGCTTTATGAAGGTATGATGTCAAGCACAAGTCTTTCACTCTTCTTGTTTACGATTTAGAAATTTGATGACGTCACAACCTCAAACTAATTGAAATATAAAACACCGTGTAATTTGAAAATAATCAAACTTTCAAAAAAGTGAATGGTAGAATTATAGAAAAGTAGCAAAAGTTCTTTTCAAGCAAACAATCCAAAGAAAGACGAAAGATTTGAAACCAATGCTGACCACAGGAAGGTGTTGTTATTTAGGGGAGGCTTTTTACAAGACACTGTTTGCTCGTTTGGCTTGGGCTTTAGAGGATGCAAAGTTTCACCATTTTTCTACAATTTAGTGGTTTAGACACCCCTGTCTCTAAAGTCCCTGTTTCCTACGGCCATGTGAAAGATATCTGAGAGAACGGTGTTCTAACAGGCAACAACAAAGGCAGTATTCATTCACAAGAAGAATTTGTAGATAATTTTGGCCAACGGTGAAAAGTTTCCTTCAGTCAATTGAAGCTATATTGGCGCTATATATGAAATACAGCAGGATAAGTTATCAATCTGATCTTGGAGGCATATATAAGCTGTAGATTGTATCAAATATAGTTTAAGTAAGTCCTACTTAGCATTTGAATATTCTAATAAAATCTATTTTCAGTTGCTCATCTCCTATAGCGTTGTATGTAACTTACGTAGCATTGCACTTGCAGAAAGATGACAATCAGAAGCGCATATCGGAGTCCATGACACAGTTAAAATATCATCTGCACTCTTGTTACAAAAAAACCAAAACTTTGATCGGAATGTACTTTTTTGTAGCAAATATCTTTCCCTTTATCTTCATGAAAACAAAGTAAAATGGCTTGAAGATGTCAACCAATTTAGGACACATGTGGACCCACTCGAAAGTGAGTAAGCTTTTAAAATGTGAACTCTGTGGCTGGAGGAAGGTTTACAACTTTTCAGGACTCTGGCAGGCAGCAGAACAACAATTTTGATAGGTACCCACGAGTTGCAAAAAATCTCCTAAAATAACTTCCATTTGCATAGAAGCAAAATAAGAACATATGTGCAAACCCGTTTAGCATAACATTAATCAACCAGCAATACTCATAAAGATAGTTCTTAGTAGAAAACATAAACATCTCTTTCAGCCCTGCCATGATGACCCTGAGTCCTTTCCCGTTGCGGATAGTACATAATAATGTAGATACTTTTTGTTTAAATGTCTTTTTTTAATGGAGATAAATAAAAATATAATAAAAAAAAGCCCTTCCATATTGAACTTTTCGTCTTCATAGCAACAAAATGAAATGGCCTAAACAAATCTATGTGTAACTACTGAGCAGGCACCAGTCCTACAGTTTGAAATGATTTTATGGTCGGAATTTAGCAGAAAAGTTTCTTTTCAAAAGAACTACGATAATTTTGCTTTTTCGAAGAAGATGAAGAGCTAAACTATTAATCTTCTTCAAAGAAACAAAATTAAAGTGGCCTAAAATGCAAGTTGCTATGTCCAAGGTGCTACGAATGTTTACAATATTACTTGACATAGATGAACTACTCACTTACAATCAGATGTATCTTCAAAACCAACAAATCATCAGTACTGGTCACGTCAGATGATCTGTAACTAAATCAGCATCAAAACACTCTCCTTCCACTCCACAAACTTAAATCTCAGTACTGTGTAAGATCAAAACAGCTTACAAGTCCGCGTTGGTTTACATGTTTTAAATTTCAGATGCTTACAAACTTTCAACAGAGATTTACGTTCTTTTTTATTAAGGATACTTCGAAATCTTCTATTTACTATGCAAAACGACTGGCAGGTGAACATGAATTGCGGTCATCACTGTGGCGCTTGTCACCATGGTGACCGTTTTAGACGCGTAGAATGTATGGGATAGAGCACAAGAACTGTGGGATTTTAGGGCTGTCCAATCAGCAGCCTGGCAGTGGAAACTCGAATTGGATATCCCTGTAGAAGTGGGTAAGCCTACCTGTCTGCACTGATGTACTCTCTAGTCCGTAATAGTTTGGAATAAACGGAGTGGGTGGAAAATTTCCCGAATCCTAATAAATGGGGGGTCTGGAATATAAGGCGTGGGTGGAAAATTCAATCTGCAGTTTTGTAATGGGACAAAACGTATAAGTTGTTTTACTGTAGAAACAAGTTAAAAATCATTGAAACTATCAAAAATGAAAATACAGTTTGAGTCACATTTCAGGAATAATAATTTCATATATTTCACATTTCGAGAAGCTTAAACTTAATAAACGGGGGTTTAGAATAAGGATGTCCTGGGTGGATTATTTTCAAAAAATTAATAAGCGGGGGGGGGGGGAGACGTTTATTCCAGACACGAGAGCAGGCATGATTTCAACTGAGGACGAGACAGAAATCCCAGAGAAAATGGGGGTCGCTAAGCCTGGTATGGGTGAAAAAATAAGGATGTTTCAGTCCTTGAGGCACGGATATAATCAGTATAGACTGGCTGAAGAAAGTAGGATCGTATCTCCCCGTGGACAGCCTTCTGCGTTATTGTAGCCATGGGTTCAATTCAGCTTTAGCAAGGAAAAAGAGGTGTGGCCAATCCTAGAACAGATGAAAGAATTTGCGGGTGTTCTAAAATTTAGAGCTGGCTTTATTCCTCAACACTCCGCAGCCAAAGTGACTACACTTTGGCTGAGTAGTGTTGAGGCTGCACTATCTGTCTTGGTGCAGCTATGGCTTTATTAATGCAAGGGGGGGGGGGTAATAGACGTGGCTGAGGATGCCTTCTTTTGGTTTGCGTTTTGGACCAACGCAACTTCTTTGTGTTGCAACTTCATTTTGATTTTTAGAATCAAAACTATATGATCAAAAAGATCGATTTTGCTTTGCGTTGCGAAGCAAGATTATCGACTTGGTAGTGCGTGCTGTTCCTCGTGACGCCAAACTGCTAAACAGACCAAAAGAGCCAAAAGAACGTATCTATGATTGAAGCAGGTTGTTGTGCTGGTCCAAAAGGATTTGTTAAAGGAATTCAGGTGTTCCGGTATTTTGGCCTATCCCTTTTATCAGTAACCTGGCCATAGAAAGCCGGATTGGGTCTACCGTTAAGCCTCGGTCAAACAGTGCCAATATTTCTTTGAACAACGCCAAACATTAATGTTCAGAGAAATGTTGGCAACGTTTGACCACCTCTTTCAGTGACCCAACATTAGTTGGAAGTTGTTAATTGACTGGAAGTTTGACTGCAATCAAAAATTTCAAGTGAAAATTTGCAAGTTGAATGTTGTTGCCACCTTTTGACCACCTACGCACTGAACAACAGCTAACAAACATTGGGAGATGCTCGGTGAAATGTTGGCATCGTTTGACCAGTGCTTTAGAAAAATGGCTATCTGCATTGGTTTAATCATAGCATGGGCTGCTTTAGAGGAAAAGGGCGTGGCTAAGCCCAAGGGAGGCCATGTACTGTTATTCTTATAGTCCCATGCATATCCATGAGAAAAATATAAACCTACCCAGTTTTTAGAAAATTAGTGCGATCCAAAAAGATTGGTTTTTGGGACAGACATTTGCGATGTAAAGAGATTGCCCAATCTAAAAGAAATCAGCGCCTCTAACACACTTCTATGTTAAATGCCCACTTCTCCCACTACACTGGTTCCACCGTTGTCTCCCAAAATACCTTTAATCTACCCAGCCCAGAATGCTTGAAAGAAGCTCGGTTGTTCGAATTATTGTGACTGTTCTTTATCTAATCAGCAGCATGGCTGAAGAAAGCAAGACTTGGTATCCCTGCAGACAGCTATCTGCACTGTTGTAGCTTCGACTGTGTGGGAGGAGGGAAGGCATAGCATAACCATGCATAGCTTGGGTGAAAAAAATGCAGGCTTTCTGCACAATTTCAAGTATTTTGGGATGTCCCATATCTAATGTGTATTAAGTAAGTAGTAGACTGGCTACGGAAAGCCCAATTGAAAGTTATTGTACCCCTGTCCAAAAATGGCTGTTCGACGTTTCAACTGTTACTGTGAAGGAGGCTCTATTTAAAAAAATTTCAAGTTGGTAGGAGTTCTGCCTCGAGTAGAAAGAGCTCCTTTGCAGTGGCGTAGCCAGAGTGCTGTCATTGGGGGGGCCAAATTGGGGTTCCGGGGGCTTGCCCCCGAAAATTTTTTGGGGCCACGCCCTTCAGAACGTCGGAAAACGTCCCTTTTTGGAGAAACCATCCTAAAATTAGAAGGAGAAGAGTCCTCATGATGGGCTATTTGCCGAGAAAAACTTCGATAATCAGGACAAGGTGTGGAGACATTCATGATCTTCATCTTTAGTGCTGTAATATTTCAAAAGTTTGATAACGAAAGACATGACATTTCCCTTGCAGGATTATTAATTTTGCCAGAAATTTCATAGACGAAATTCATTGTAATTTCACTTAGGTTCCGTCCTTATTGCAGATTTGGGATGATCTCATTTACCAATTTATTTACTATTNTTGAAAGTTATTGTACCCCTGTCCAAAAATGGCTGTTCGACGTTTCAACTGTTACTGTGAAGGAGGCTCTATTTAAAAAAATTTCAAGTTGGTAGGAGTTCTGCCTCGAGTAGAAAGAGCTCCTTTGCAGTGGCGTAGCCAGAGTGCTGTCATTGGGGGGGCCAAATTGGGGTTCCGGGGGCTTGCCCCCGAAAATTTTTTGGGGCCACGCCCTTCAGAACGTCGGAAAACGTCCCTTTTTGGAGAAACCATCCTAAAATTAGAAGGAGAAGAGTCCTCATGATGGGCTATTTGCCGAGAAAAACTTCGATAATCAGGACAAGGTGTGGAGACATTCATGATCTTCATCTTTAGTGCTGTAATATTTCAAAAGTTTGATAACGAAAGACATGACATTTCCCTTGCAGGATTATTAATTTTGCCAGAAATTTCATTGACCCCCCTGAGGTGCCGATTTTATTGCAGATTTGGGCTTTTCTCAGACACCAACTTTTTGACCACCTTGCCCCCCTGGCTACGCTACTGCTCCTTTGCCGTTCACATGACCCATCTTGAAGGCTAGATCTATTCTGGTTATATAGAAAGATCATTTGCAAAACCAAGGATTTGAAACGTAAATATTTTTGAACCTTTTCACGATAGCGACAATATCAAAGGTCTATTTTGCTGGGGACTAACATTGGTTAGCCCACATCCAACGTTGCTATAATGCATACAATGTCACTAGCCACAGAAATGTAAACTAGTTTGTTTTGAAGTCTGAAAGAAAACCACGCTGCAAATCACATTTGGCCGAAGATGTAAAGCTCCACATCTTATCAGCCAGATAAAGTGATGGTTTTGGAGTTCAAATCTGCTTACAGACAGTTGTGATTGACCATAAGTAAGTCCATAACTGCTGTGCCCCAAACCATGGCCATTGCGGGCGTAATCGATAAGTGCATTAATGGTACTGGTACTGGTACTAGCATAGGGGATAGGGGCAGAATCTTGATCATTATTGAATTCAGGTTTTGGGTCAGATGGAAACTCGGTTGAGGGGATACATCCAAAACAATCAACATAGAAACTATGTGCTCGGAAAAATAGCTGATCATAGCTTCTTTGGATCGTTTTTATTTGCGAAATTGCAGAGAGGTTGAGGCGAAGGTTAATTGAAAAATTCGCTTTTAGAAACTCTTTTCGCACCATACGATTGTGAACAGGGCAATGTTAAACAAGCTTTTCTTAGAAAGTTTTTGTTGAACTCTAAATTTCAACGCAGCAGAAAATTGCATAATGGAGCGTAGGGAAACGGGCAAACTTTGTGCTTGTTGTGGTTTTTATGCAATATGATAGGCCAAAGTTTTGGAGATGTGTCTAATTTTTCAGCCAATCAAGACTTAGTGCTTATGCCCTATGCAGACTCGCAAGAAACGCAGAACCAACGATTCTTTAAAAATTTCTGTAGTACTCACCACTTGTGATGACAGACTTCACAACATTCTCCTTGATAAGATATTCTTGAACAATGTCCCAATTTTCAC
Organism: Aurelia aurita; assembly: GCA_004194415.1. Lineage (NCBI taxonomy): Eukaryota > Metazoa > Cnidaria > Scyphozoa > Semaeostomeae > Ulmaridae > Aurelia > Aurelia aurita. The sequence continues at coordinate 272,769 of REGM01000025.1, read as the reverse complement.
GAATCCCTGTTTCACTGCCAACAGTATCAGTGTCAAACAGCTGTCTCTCACGACTTAGACCATCTAGCAGCGCCAAGAAGACTGTCCAGTCCCAAAGTTGCGCCAACGAATCAATTTCACTGCCACCAAACTTCAAGTAGAAATTACACCAGCCAAGGAATACTCTTTCTTGCAAGTAGCACTTCGTCTTCGTATTCCTACAAAATCGGCAAAGCGATGAAAACAAGCAGCATTTCTGTGAGGGGTCGTCAAGTTGATCCAGAAACAGATTTTCAGGCATAAGGTCCATCATCGTGCTGAATCTCACGACATTAGGCCCTTCGAAGGTGAACAATTTCAATGATCTGAATCATGAGAGTTGCTTGAAGAATGCCTAATGCGATCATGTGAAATATATGCTTTTCCAACTTCACCAGATCTATGAAGTTCTTGTTGATTGTTTAGGAGCAAAGAAACCAAGCTGGTGGCTTAAAAACATAGCGAGGATAGAGTACGTTACACAAGGGATATTTCATTGGAGTTAATGATGCTTGAAATAAATAAGAGGACTCCGCCAGATCTTCTTTCAAACTGTTTGTTTCTGAACACAAATGGCAAGCTTTAGTTTCACGAGGAGATCGTTCTTTTCATGAGCACTGTGCGGATCAAACCATCTTATTTTGTCTCGTATCTTATCAGATTTGAAAACGTAAATAGACTTTTGATATCAGAACCAAAAGATTTCAGTTACGAATTAGGCATTCTATATATCCTTATCTCCGAGTTATTTTGTGACTAAAGCCCAAATTGCTACTTGGTGGAAAAAATTGCTCACGCTAACTATTGTTAAGCAACAAAGGATATCGCTCTTTGATTGACGTTGATTCGGGGTTAGCCAATCAGAACTATTGAAAACGAGCAGGGGACCCTTTTCTCCACTATGATCCCAATCGGGGCGTTACCTTATGAATTACGAAACAAGCATAGGAAATTGGCAAAAACATGGGCCAGATCACTTTCCAATAAAGTATGGCATATTTTTAGCAGAACAGGATTTCAGGGAGCTCTCTCTAACTGAAATGTCGCCCCTGTGGGCCCTCAAACCCAATTTATCAAGAAATGAGAATGGATCAGCAATTTATAGTATCTTGTTTCAACTACTGTCCTAAGCAATCATGCTGACATTGCATTTTCAAGGCATTTAGCCAAAACGTTACACAGGCCTACTTACATATCTCTCGGAGGATTGGAGCTCAAACCATATTCTTTTTGAGGAATTCCTCGGGTAATTTACTTTTGGTCCAAAATTGAAAAATAATGAGAAAATGCCCAACTGATGGCGGCCTTGCTCCAAGTCGATCAAAGACACTCTAAAAACTCGAAACACGAACAGTGGCGGACTGGCTCATGATTTTTCATCGGCCATGAAAGCGAAAGGGGTGAACATTTAGACAATTTAGGTGTGTTCTACAGTAAAAGCCGTTTTGCTAACTTTTGATAGTAAATTTCAGATAGAAAAATGACACTCTTAAAACGATTAAAAAAATGTTAGTGTCAAAAAAGTTTTCGTGTTAAATTAACAAAATTTACAGATGTTGTGTGTTGTGCATAAGACGGCCCTTTTTATAATTATTTCATCCCTTTAAGCAATTGGCGGCCCCGATAATTTTTTGGGACCATGCCCTTCAGGTCGCTGGAAAATGTCCATCCAATGAAAATATTCAAGATCTAACGGAAGTTGGACGTTGAGCAGTCATTGCATCGAACTCTCAACGCTTTCTCTTAACTGGATTGTTCGATAGCAATTTCTGATGCTTCAATCACGTATTCAACGTTCATGCGTTTCTTGGTAAAAGCTTCTCATTCGTAGAAAAGGGGGCCCTTTCTGGTAAAAAGGGGCCTTTTTCGCAAGTTTTTGAAGGAGGCCAGTCCGCCATTGAACATTAACATAATCACAAAAAAACTGTTGAGAACATACAGTTTGTTTTAAGTTCTACATGTCTGTCTAGCGCCGTTTAGTTTCTTATATACAAAGCAAAGGTCATGCGAAAACGACGCTTCAGTTATCTTTAGTTGCTGGAAAGATACCACAGGGTTATATCATGCAACAGTTGTCGGAAATGCTTTAGTAATGTTTTGAAAGTGTTTCCATGTGCTGCATTTTTAGCTTATTAGACAAGAACAAATAACTTTTAAAATTAGTATTCTTGGAAGATTTTGTAGCAGACCGACTAGAACAGAACAAAGTACCAATGGATGTGCAGATCTTCAAAAGAGGTTGACTGTTCTGTTCAGCTAGAAAAATTCAAGTTCTTTTCCTTTTAAACGGTCACCTTTTAACATCACGAAACTGATTCGATAAATCAAAATAGGTGATAATGAGATCATGAAAAATATGTAACCAGTTGCCATCTATTCTTTCAGGACTTGTTATCATTTACACAATTCAGTCAATCAATGAATGCAGCATAAACTGAGCGAGAGCTGGGGCTTAAGGACACTGCACTATCAATGATGACAGAGCATGGGAAGGAATGCGTGAACGAGGATTTAGAGCGAGGCGAAAAGAGAAGCATTTTTTGAGGCAATATACCCTTTAAACCTATATGGGCCTCTAAGAGACGCCCAACCCAAAATTGTTCTCAAACTTTCAGAAAGCTGACACGACTGAATGAATCCCTTCCTTGACATTTTCTACAAAGACTCAGGCAAACTTGAACATCGAACTTACTTGGCTCGTACTGGAGGGTTAATTTTATTCCCCACTGGCTCGTTGTGATCCAACTAAATTACTAGAAGTGAAATGTTGCAAAAATCCCCAGGGGGGGTACTCATATATATTTAGGATAGGGGTGCTCAGGCTGGGGTACAAACCATCAACCCAAAAAAATAATTCCTAGCATAAAAATTGACCCAAAGAAATAATTTTTCTTACCCTACACACTCAAAAAAGTAACAAATCGTTTGTAAATCATGCTTTTCTATATTTTTTAAACTGTTCTCATATTTGAGACCCAAAAAAATAATCCAGAATTTCATGAACCCAAAAAAATAACTGTACAATTGACTGACCCAAAAAAATAACTTTTGCCCAAATTTTAGACCCAAAAAAGTAACCTGAGCATCCCTATCCTAAATATATAT
>REGM01000025.1:233278-261705 GCA_004194415.1 Aurelia aurita | reverse complement strand
AAGACATAGTTATCAAACCCGTCAAGCAACGACAGATAAATTCGCCATTCCTTTAACTAAAACCAATCTGAAGAAACGTTTCATAACCTTTCAGGGTACTAAAATTTGGAATGATATCCCTTTTGATATTAGAAACAAACCAAGCAAAACAACTTTCCAACGCCATTTCCGCAAATGGCTTATACAAAAATACAACTAAAATAAAAACTTTCTTTCTAACAAACAAACAAACAAATAAAAACCATTCTCCGAATTCAATCAAGTAACAATGAAATATATACAAACACCGTGCCTCCTCTCCCAACCTTTCCCCCCCTTTCCTTTTATTATCTTATGTAGTTTATAGTTTTTCACAATTTCAAATTCATGATCTTAGTTCATATCATACTATTCTCTTATATTCATTGCATTGATAATCGCAACGTCGTATATACATTAGTTAATCAATTAATTTGGAAGCTACAAAGGACACTGGGCTCGAAAACCGTTTCGGTTCCTCCACAGTGCCCTTGGCATCTCTTAATGTTGTTTAAATTGTACTTAATCTCTTTGTTGTATCCTTTAACATTTATATTATAGTTGAACCTTGTAAACATTGCTGAATATAAAATGAATTTGAATTTGAATTTGAATTTAACGTCATTTTACGCAATTTCTTCTCTGTCCATATGCTCATGTCTTCTTTGAACAACCATTTATGGCATGTACAACAATCTGAATTTTGTGAAGGGGAAACATCAATTTCTGGCGTTGCCCTAGCCTGCGTACAGACTTTACTTTGTTAGGAAGGAGGAAGGGAAAGCCTTTCCCTTCTTCCTCCGCAACAAAGTAAAGTCTGTGCGCAGGCTAGCGTTGCCCTCACTGCACAAAGAACCAGAATATCACACCCAAAAAGAAACATTTGGGGTCTCAACAACACACAAAATTAACTTCACATACATACGATGATAAATCTACTGAAATCTTTTTACAGAAAATTGGCAGTTAAGATTCCTACTTACACATGTTATAATGATCTTGATACAAAGGTGTCTCTAATTTGCTTTAAACCAAAATATTCTTGTTAGCTAAACCCTCCTGTGCTTGGATCTCGGACAGAATAAGGGTGAATTCACAACTGACAGCAGCATCTAATTCGTTATTCTTACTCCTTACAATTACACAGGTTCTGTCATCGGTGAATGGATGCATACAACGGTGGGCTTTAAGTTTATAACAACCATTTTTTTCTGCACTAGTTTTAAACCAAAACCAAAATTTGATTGGCTGTCACGTCACGTTTGGCTCTCAAAAAATACAACTTTCTCGAGGAATGATTTCAAAAAGGTTCCTGAATTTTGTTGCATTTGAATTTCCGTTCTCGCCCAATACAGTTTTAGTACGCAGTGAGCCTTGGGCAGCAACCCTATTTTGTGCCAAACTCCCCAGTCTAAACTCTACTACGAAAGGCAAGTTTGTGCCCAGATGTAATACGAAAACGAGACTACATGTATTCTTAGAAGAAACTGTTTATACGAAACTCAACCGTTATTTAAGAAACTTTGAGTCAAGCAATCCATGGCATGTTTTCCCGTTATATTCATTTGTATTTTGTATTGCATTTCTCGGAAGGTACTTGAGCAATGCCTAACGAGTGCACACGATGCAAAATCGATAATTTTAAAAAACTCATAAGAAATCGTAAAGAAAATTTTGAGTACTCGAAAATGAGTATACCAAGAACCATTCAGTACTGGCTCAATTCTTTTTTTGCAAAAATACGTGTAACAGTGAAACTCCACGGTGCATAGAACAAATTTTGATGTCGTCAACCAATTGCACAGGAGGGTTTGTGTTTATGAGTAAAAGCAAAATTGTTCTGTCTATTCAGTTGAAAGTCTCCAGCATTTAAAATCTAATAAGAATCACGTCTTATCTAATAAAAACTCAAGCGTACAACTTAATACTCTACAATTCTCGATATCTACGGTGACCTGAGCCTATTCTTAACATAATTTCATCTTGGGCCTGATTATGAGGATATGGTATCCGACTTGGAACCAGCAAGATTTTTGTTCCTTGTGTCTTGATGGGTTTCGTTTGCAGGGCGACCCAGGATTCTATTCAGGCATAACTCAGGCACAGATTCTAGGCTTATCCTACAACAGACTTGTTGGAGAGGATGATCGGGATGATCCCAGGTATCGGGGATCAAATCATGTTAGAAAGGGCACAGGAACTGTTTGTAGGACCCACGACACACGATTTACATAGCACGTACTTTGAATGCTCTCACATCATCATTCAGACATACATACTATTGCTTACGCTACCTTGAATCAAAATCTGATGGTTAGGATCATTGTCAATCTCCTTATAAACATGCCCTGCCATGCCGCTTAAATACCTAATTTCTAGTGGTTAGGCAGCCTTTAGAACCAAAAATGCTTTTGAGTGAAAAACTATGTCGGGGAGTGGGAAAACATGCAAATCAACGAAATTTGGCAACACAACCCTAGCATAGAGCAATGAATGAAGGAATACTTGTGGCTCCTTCGTCCCTTGCCTCAAGATCAAACATTCCCTCGAGCTTGTTTTGCAGTTATCTTATGTAAACTCAATAAAACCTACCAGGGCTGTCTACGAAGTAAAATTACACTAAAGCCTGTCTTTGTAAAATGTTGGATAACTCAGGCTGCTCAGCCCTTGGTGAACGAGCAAAAAGTGCTTGAAAATCGTTTAAGATCTAAGTGCAAATCCGTGTTTCCTACCCTATTAGGAGGCCTATTAGGCTTCCCTCTCAGACATTCAAATTTGTTGGATGAGGTTTGACGAGGTCATAAAAATATTTTCTTTCCCCGACAAGTAAAACATTGCATGTCTAACAGGTGCACAAAAAAGAACTTAACATTTTCGGTAGCCAAAAGCAAGGAAATTTTCGATTGCCTTGCACTTCCTTGTTAAGTGACCTAATCAAACGTAGGAATAGCTATAAATGAGTTGTTCATCCCACGACTATATTGTCAAAAACTGATTTAGTGAGTTACTGGAGCTCCTAGGCAAAAATTTTCGTTGTAGTTTGCTATCAAAGAAGTGAAGTTCATTTTGGCACACCCGGTGGTTACTACTAAGATCAACTGATCCATATGAATCTACTTCTCATGTAAATGAGAAACGTATAATCTTGGTATATGCTAAAGGCAAATATAACCCCATGAAAAAAGTTCAGTGACATTTTCACATAGGCTTTGAGGTTCCATTTCATATTCTGCTTGTCAGTTTTCAAAGTACTTCTACTTGCTATGATTTATCCTATGTTACCTGTTACTACACTTTCTCAAGGCCGACCTCCACTGCAGTAGTTTTGGTCGGCGACCAGCATGCTTGTCTAGTGCGCATGCTATCTAACAACAGAGCATGCGTACTAGACAAGCGCGCTGGTCGCTGACCAAAACTACTGCAGTGGAGGTCGCCCTTTACGGTATATACCTGCACACGCAGTTTTTCGCTTCACATGCTACGAAAATAATCATACAGTGCTTATGTCAAAAGAGATTCCAAGAGTGATAATCAATTATAAAAACGGGGCAGAGTGCAGTTCAGCAGGAGGCACTCCATATGTAGCCTGGGTGCAGACTCGACGGCTGTTATCCTTCTACAGGATCTATTGAATGTAAATTTGTCTGTTTGTCTACTGGAGGACAGACAACACAATTTCCACTCAACAGATTCTGTAAAAGGAAAACTTGTCTGGATTCAGGGTATCCATATGCGGCAAAGCTGAATTTGAACTTAAAGGACTTTTATTACCATTGCCAAATATAAGTATCACGTCTGCCTAACAAAGGCCTATATGCATCCTCAAACACGAGCCTTATCTGGGCACATAAAAAAACGCTCCAAGTCATAATTCGGGTCCAGGTCAGGGTTCGGCTTTGACACAGGGTTTGGGTTTGTTAGGGCAAGTTTTTGGTTAGGACAAGGTTAAAACTGGGAATTGAGTCTCATATCCGCGAAAGATATATGAAATTAAACACCGCCTGCCAGACTACACTCTTCAAAAATGTTATGTACCTTTCGTAATAAACGCGATATGCTTTCAAAATCATGATTCAAGGCTTGTGCTATTCAATGCGCAAAAGAACCAAATAAAAAAACGTTTCAGTACAAGGGAGATAGAAAATATTCCCACATTGGGCCTACCGTATATTACCCTAATTTAAAGTCATGCAACTTGTTTACTAAATTGTTGGAATTGGTTTGGCATCTTTATTGAATAATGCAAACACTCAGGACAGCACAAATGACTGAGGTTTGAAATTTTATGCAAAATATATGTAAACATTTCAATTCTCAATATATATATAAACTATATGAAATTAATTTGCATCCACTTATCACATGTAAGACTTATCCTGTTCAAGCGAATAGCCAAATTATAAGATTTTGATTCTTAAATGACTGGTTACTGTATGGGGGCGGACAGTTCCTGTACTGCACCAGACACCAATCTATAGACCAGGATATATACAATGCAGAGTTCCGTCTTTCAAGCTGCAAATTTGTTCTAAAAATGAATCCAAAATATAGGCAAAAGGGAAATTTCGCACTCAGGCCCAGTCATATGGGAATATCGCATATTACCATAAAACCCACTGGAATAGCGGGAATGGTACGCATGCATTTGATGCTATTCCTGTGAGACAATATCGTACCTTGTTCACACGAATGACAAACTAAACTTGGATTTCGTAGAAAATATTGCAAATTACCGTGACATGAAACTTAAACGAATTGCTCTTGCCGATTGCTAAAATCTACTGCAAATGGATTCGGCTGGGCAGCTTGTGTAACTGTAGGCGACCAATTGTTTTGGAAGTTGTCAACTCCGAATGGATTTGGTTTCAACTCTGGCACTACCGGTATCGTAGCTGCAGGGACGTTGTTTGGATTCCAGCCGGCAGACCCAACGGTGCCCGGTACTGTAGTAGTGGCAGCTGCAGTGTTAAAGGGATTTGGGACGGTTGTTACAAGCAAGCCTTGCTGGTTTGGTGTTGTTGTTGCAGTTGCTAGCCACATATCAGCTTGACTTGTTGGTTGACCAGGGTTACCTGTCGCCCGTGCAGATTCAATGCTTGATGATTCAGAGTGCAGTCGTGGTCCGGAGAGGTCATCTGTAAGTGCTTCATACGTGCTAGAGCCTTTGGGATGGAATCCGTGACTCAGCGGCTTGGAACGGTATGGAAGAGACATGTGCCTCGTGAAAGGTGATGGGTCGGCGCCAGGTGTTGGTCGTGGTCTAACGAATGTATTAGCGCTCTTTTTCGCATCGGGCGAAGGGACACCATTGATGAGTTGATTTGTCTCGCCCGTAGATGCTGCACTTGTATTAGCTGTTGTTTTTATTTGTTGATCTTCTTGTGCCTTTTTAACCCGTTCTTCATATTCCTGTTGGTTTATTTCTTGCAACTGTTGTACACTTTCTTGTGGCAGGACAATGCCATTTGCGTTTCCTTTCTCCTTCAGTTTCGACATTCTTGTGCTTGCTGATCGCTGACAGGAAAAAAACGATCCTTTAGTAACGTCATAGATGGCGCTAAAGAGAGGTCGATTACAGATCATGAATGTACAAACTGAACCCTTGAAATATGTTGCACAGGAGGGGACCCTAACACAGAGCTTACAGATTTCTGCAACCGCCTTCCTTGATATTTTAGTTCTCCAAAACATTTGATTATTTACTTATTTTCACACAACAGGTGCCTTCTACATGGCCGTATAAATGCTATTAAGACTTGCATTGAGAAACTTTTTCAAACAATTTTTAAATATGAGGTTATTTTTTTGGGCTACCCAATGTATACAAGGTGAAATAAATGATGTATATATTCCGCACCGGATGAGAAAAAAAAAACAATAATCCCTGTTTGAAAGGCAAGCCCTCTGGATATCAAGCAATACTATTAGCAAATATATTATTTAGTAGTGGACGTGCTTAAGTAGATTTTAAATTTTACTTGACTGAGATCAGTCACTCCGTTCTGACATTAGGAAAGATCTTCTTGAGAAAGCTCGTTCAAGAAACCTTCAAAAAACGGCCTAAAATCAATATCAGAATTTCCTGATGTTTCTGTCTTACACCACTGACTTGTACATGCTTACTCTTTGAGAGTATAAACGTGCAATCCCTAGGAGCGCATAACAAAATTATTCCAAAGTAATTTTATCCTCTCAAGAGAATATCACCTCTTGCAACTCCGGGTTATGTGACAATATTTAACATGATAAAAGCGTTTTGATGCACTCGGTTGTTTTCATGTACAGATAGTTGTTGAAATGTTTACGATTGCAATTAAACATCTGCCGTTATCTCATATCTGCGAATTTCACTATTTATCTATGCCGACATAATGTGGCATCATGCGGAATCATTTTTCTTTCAGGTAGAAGATTAAAGCTAATCTGCCGTCAACGAACTTGGAGGTGTATTAAAAATTCAAGAGAAAACAACTTCAGGAAGAATTTTCGACAAATAGGTCTACGGGATTCTTTTTATAAATTCTATTTTTAGCAATAGCAATGACCACCCAAAACATCAACTCTTTTGATTTATTATTAGCTGACAGGATAGGATATATGGAAATATATATCCACAATCAATGAACTGTCTCAATCTAATGTCCAAATTCTCAAGCAGGTTTCATAGTTACAGCTTTTAACGCTGATCTGATCCCATTGGTCAGTCGCATAACTGTTACTGCCTACGCCAAAAAGTTCAACACATATGGCACACAGACATATGGCACACAGAAATCGAAACCTAATTCGTCGATTTTTTGTTTTAACTATATTTAGATGGTTTAGGTATTTGATTAACCTTTGTACTGAATCAAAATATTGGCTAAATCATTTGCATTTGTATTTAATTAAATGATTAAACTTTTAGCATTCCTCGCGACATTCTGTCTTGAATGATATATTGTTTTCTTAGGTAAATCTTATCGAACGGCCGAGGAAATAGGGTTTTCAACCATTGCCTGAAGGGTTACAGCAACCTTAAAGACGCTGCAGCCAAAGCAATCTTTCGCCACAATTCTGAATTATTGTATCCCTTCCAGTTTGCACAAGTCATCATAGAGAGTAAAGTAATTCCAAGTTTTCTTCTCGAAACTTATCAAAACATTTGTTTTATCTCGCTTGGAGATTCAGTCTCCCTTTAGTCACGAGGCTTATTGGTGATGGGGCTTTTCGGTTATTTTTTAAGTCATAAGTCATAATCTCTCTATTTTAACTGTGAATTTAAAACTGACAGTTCTGTAGAGCGAAATGTATCATTTATAAAAGCTCCGTGGCAGCCATTTACCAGAACTGCATCCGCCATTTACCAGAACAAACCGCTCTCCCCAGTCTCCGATTTTGATTGTCGAAATGGTCTATTGTGGTATAGCTTCACTACGCAGAGGCTGCTGGATAGCGCAAAGGCTGCTGGTTAGCGCAGAGGCTGCTGGTTAGCGCAGAGCTGTCTTTTGCGTTTTCAATAGCTTTAAGATTCTTAAGTCAAAAAAGCTTGTGCGCTTCGCCTGATCACAGGAACTATTCCATTCAACCCGTTTATTCCAGATCCTCCCCATCTATTCCAGACTTGAGAGCACTTATATTACCTTCAAACAAGAAACTTTTCAGACGTGTTATTGGTCAAGAGTTTGCAAATAACAATTAAAACAACAAACCTGGAAATTGTCATTTTTCATGTTCTGTTGTTGTTTCTTCTGCAAGCAAGCAGTAAATGCACATCCCACTGCATGGCTTATTCTTTCACCCTGAAAAGACAATCAACCTTGATCAGAGGATTGTGCAAACTCCCGTATAAATTTCTATGGGACCACGCTATTTTAGAACAGGAAGCATGGACTAGAAAAAAGGATTGCTTTCTGTTGATTTGTCCTAACGACTTTCTATATGATAAAGAACAAGGTCTCAAACTCCAAGTTGAAGCCTATCCTATGCCACTGTATAAAAACGAGACAATTGAAGTTACAGCTCCTCCACAGCAGCCACACAACCAGGACACAATTTTTTAGGACACCCTGTATACCTGGTGCGTCAAAATGAACTTCATATTTTTGACAGAAAACTTGAAATAACTGTTTGGTTTCTTCGCAAATCTAGACTTTTAACCAGCCTACTAACATATTGCTATGGAATATCTTCTCCAGCAATTGAAAACAAAGATATTTGAGCATTGAGGTGAACAATTTCATTGTAGCTTGCTGTCAAAAAAGTGAAGTTCATTTTGGTGCACCGGGTATATACCATAACGTTTTCTAGCTAAATCTAATTCTATACAACCAAACCTAAGCTAACACTTCAGACATGACTGTGTGTAATTTCTGTGAAATGAAAAATTAAACCTACTGTATCTTTTATTCCTCTAAAACTGTGACACATCCATCTACGAGTTGTACCATCTCTGCATATGTAAGAGAATAACTTCTCATCACTTGGGTCTGGTGTGCAAAAGGAGACTTTTTCTATCACTTGATCCACCACCAAAGACTATGAAGGAGAGATATTTAGATAGACATCAGATTGGTTAAAAGAAAAATCATTCTGTACTGTATATCAGAAATTTTATGTGAATTTGATAATTTTTGGACTAATTTCGCAGATCTATTTCACATTTTTTTACTAACAGTAGGAGACAGTAATTGACAGCATGAGAGTTATCAACTTAAAGGTTCACCATCAAATATAATTCACTACGAGATGCCTCCAAAGTTTGAGAACAGTTGTTTGATCACTTCTGTCTGAGAAAATCATCAATTCAATCTGTGTGGTCAAACATTCATCAAAGACACGTTTTTCTTCATGTTTTTATTTTCTCAACTTTGAAAATCTGCTATTTCATAAAATAAAAACACACAAAAACAATTTCTAGCCAAATACACATTTTACTTCTTTGAGTTAATTTCTGCCAAATAATTCATTTCACCAAAACCATAATCTTTTACTCTTTATCAAATTCTTGAAAAAACATTCAGTTGTCTTAATTTCCCTTGAATGCTACTTCTTACTACTTAAAATTTGTAAGATAGAATTGCTGAAATAAAAAAGGTAGGTATCAACCGCAAAATTAATACCCAAAAGTAATGTTTAGATCTTTTAGCACTGGTGTAATAAAAACATCCATGACACTATAGATAAAGATCAAATCCTACCTTGGTTACATCGTCAATGACTCTAATAGTATCTTCTGTGACCCAAAGTGTTACTCTTTTCTTCTTTTCTTGTGGGTGCTAAGAACAAAAAATCCAGTTTTAAGGGAGTGCAGATTTCTTACACATTTGGACGATAAGCCACAACATTGTGAATATGCCATAATACTAGAAATATACAATTGTTTGAGTGACATTTCCCTGTTTCCCTATGCAAGATCAGTAGAGATCAGAAAGTTATGTTGGTTGCCCGAGGACCAACACCTGCAAGCTTCAAATCAGGGACCAAAAGAAATGAAGTGGAGGTGTGACTTTACACAGCCCTTACATGGGCACCATCCTAACAGTCTGTAGGAAACTAATTGGACCTGCTTGGAACCATTCCCACTGTACCTTATTGCACAGTATCATCTTCAAAACAGTTCCCAGGGCTTAACTGAATGATACAGATCTCTGAAACAATGAGAGAATGCTTTAAATAACCTTATTTGGAACTTTTCCTCCTGTTTAAGTGGCATCTTTTAGGAAAGGTTCTATTCAGGACCAACTTTGTTAAGTGGACCTGTTGGCAGTTCTTTTTTCATCCTTTTATCTATAGCTGGTATATATATATACCATATAATCTAAAATCCCCAGCCACATGAAATAATTAAAACCAATACTCTTTGGAATGGTTCAGTGTTCCATTTAAGAGCAACGCCCAATCATAGAAATGTGGGTACTAATTCTAAATGGAGCCAGTACTGCGTAAATGATGCCTATTATCAACTTTTTAACATGTTTTCAAATTTCACTGTATGTATAGGGTGGTTGCTCAATCACCAGGTCAAAATCCATGCCTTAGGACTTACTGTTTAATGCCTATTTCAACTAGGCAGAATCCACTCTTGCGGAAATTAGACTCTATTTAGTTGATTTGATTGGAATGGGTAAGCAACAAGTTCACATTTAACTTTAAAAATCACATTACAAAAAGCTGTAAGTACAAAGTTCATTCATTTTATTGAGAAACTATTTGGAAAAGCTGTTTAAACTTGCTATCAGTGAAACAGCACCATTTTCCATTTCCTGCGTTCACTGGCTGTCCTTTGTAAGTTTAATTATGAATAAAAGGAATTAAAGTATATTGAACCATGAACAAACAAATAACTGATTTACAAGGAAGTCACCTCATGTTAACTAGGCAGGGAAATGTAAATAAAAGACAATTCTGATGTATAAAACAGCAAGCATAAGGTGAGATCTTTTCTTTTTCATACAAGGTCATTGAACATTCATTCAATTTTTGTTTTCTGGTTAAATATCAGCATTTAGGATCTTTTCACAGAGTATGCACAAAGCATTAACAAGTAATTTGATTTCATACTGTAAAGAATCACACCCAGTTGGATAATTTCCCCCCTGTGCCATTAAACATGTGTCAGGTAATTGCTCTTATCTTTAAGTTCGCACACATTTTTTTCATTATATTCATTAAAATCTTGGTGTGTATTTTGTGCATTCTCTATGACCTTACAGTATCCAGAGTTTGCATTCTTTTTGTTCCACTACTCCAAAAAATTAGACGATCTAAGATCAGATACTGCGCTTTTGAAACAAACATTTGTCTATAAGCAGAATATCAATATACAGTAGATATGGTAATCTGAAACGCAGATTGATGGAAAATACAGTCAGTGATACTGATAAATATCATTGTAAAAACAGGCATCAATTTTGAGGGGATGATTAGTTTTGAGCTCAGAAAAGGAGAGGTTTTTCCATGGGTATGCTGGCAAAATTTTCATTCAATGACCTTCACAGTTCAACATCATGTTATTTGAAATCCCATTTCCTCCTGACTGGAAATCTTTTTTTCATTTTTGCTTTCCTCCATATATGGTTTTTTTCATCGTACAGTTGCGGGTGAACACCCCTTATCCTGCACAACTCACTACCTCACACAAATTCTCATTTCCCATACTTATGCTACACAGATTTGTTTGATTGCTTGGAATTATGTCACATGGTACAAGCTCTTAAAGAATTGAACAATAAATCATCACACAGGTCTAATTCATGGAGCTTGTGGAAGCTTTTCCTAGAATTTCTTTGGAACACTTTTCCTAGAATTCATAAACTTATATTTAGACTTTTACGTCAAATAACACACAGCTTCAGTTGTCTTGAAACCTTGCTATCTCAAACAAATATCATTTCCTTTGCAAGTTTGAGATAGCCAGGTTCAACCGTACTTCTAAAAACGTTTCATATTGTGTTGTAGGAAATACGAAAAGTCTGTCTCAAACTAAATGTCCACTGAAAATGTCTGCCAAAAAAACAATTGAGTGCTTTGCATCCGTACTTTTCCGCTATCGTCCTGAAATCACCTGACATCTAATTTGAGATTTATATGCACTTTTCAGTTCCAAATACTAAATCATAACAATGGAGAACACATTTTGTTCAACACTGGTGAAGAATCAAGAAGAATTGAGATATACTACCGGGTGCGCCAAAATAAACTATCCGCCTTTGACAGGCCCGGATAAATTGTATACTGGACCGATTTTTAAGATTTATGACTTAATCCAAGGGCGCCTACCTTGTACGAATTAGGTTTATTCGCAGTCCTGTTTTCATGACATAGTTCACACAGTAATTGCTGTATTGTAATCTTTTTATCCGAACCGGAAGACGTAAGGGGGTAAGATGACGTAAGATAACTTTGTGGTTTCAGATTCAGGTGTTGATGTAATGCGATATCAAATGTTATAAGAGACGACCACAGGGAACCATACATGGTGCTTTTGGATTGGTCCATACTGATAGACGTTAGAATTTGAAAGTCACCGCAAGTATAGAATATATAGGGGTATGAGAGACCTCCTAACTCTATTGTTCGCGATTCTCACAAGCGCGTCCACCGTTACCGTGGACAGAGGACGTTGCTATGGCCAATAACCAAAACATGACCTAAGTTCCACTAGGGGGTTAGCACCTTCACAGGAAAATACGAACAACTATTTCAAACTGTTCATTTATGATTGTGCAGTGTCTGTGACTGAATGACCATGCCTTACTAAATTCAGAACAGTGTTCTGTTTAGGACTCAAATTCACCAATCTCTTCAAAATGCTCATTCTCGATCATTCATTTTGATTTTCGTCCAGCACGAACAACTAAATTACTGATTTATTTGTGTGTATAAGATCGAAGAATGGCAAATGAAGGAGGGAATCCACTTGGGTAAATGGAAGAAGAGCAATGTCATGTTTTATTTAGCAACATTACATCCAAAATAGAAGATGCTCTCATTTGCTTCGCTAATTTATATCATTAACTAGTCAATACGCATATTTTTTTATAAGAAACTAAGGTCCGGGGTTGGTAGGGAGTTTCTTAAATTTTAGGGCCATTTTGCTACCAAAAGTTTTTCCTGTGAAGGGCCAATAGATTTTTGTTAGAAGGGCTTCCAAATTACTTATTAAGGTCTCAAAACAAGTCATAACATAATTCACACTAAAAAAAAGCCAAAACATCCACTATTATTGTACAGTATCAAAACATTTTCGAATGACCTGGGAAAATTAAAGCTACAAATAAAAAGTTTCTTAGCTTTTGTAATTCAGGTAGGGTAGTTTCTTTAAGTTTAAACAAATTGAGCCTATCGCTACTTAATCTTATAAGCTGTTTCTTAAAAAAATACGCTCAGAAAATACTTCTTCCATGAGCCCTGTTTTATTCGAATCGACATTTAGAGGACTTTATTACTATTTGAGGAAAGGATTACGACCTGAAACTAATTGAGGGAGAGTTGGGGTGGCTCAGCAGGCTTCTATTAAAACACCTTGACGTCCCCTGGAAAAAATGTATTCCATCAATTTCGTAGTTATTGTCGCTGATCGACTTTTTCATGCAACCTCCTGGTTTGCATACAACGTTCTGGTTGAACAAAGGCTTATGTAAACAATTTCACTTGACCTCGCGGCTTCCAGACCACAACGGTAGAGACGCGCTTGTGATAATCTTCTCTTGAGATCCTGTTCATTGATTGGTTTATCTGAAGAAGCTGCATACCCCTCTATTTCTTATGTTATACACGGATTAACAGGACAGCAATTGCTCTGTGTAATATGTCATGAAAACAGGACCGCGAATAAACCCAATTCATACAAGGTAGGCGCCCTTGCTTAATCTTTAGCTGAAATCCAGACTTAGATTCTAGTATTTTTTGTAAATTTTTAAGTCTTCTGTTTCTTGAGCTATAAGCGAGTTTCTTACAATTTGTGTTCTCAAAAACTCTGAAAACGGTTAAAAAACGTTGATCAGATTTTGTAAAGGCTCGACTTGAATGGGCAAGGAGAACACTTTTTCGTGGTGAGTTGGGAATTTAGCAATTGATTAGTTATACTTTGCTACACGTGCGTTTGCTCAATGCTGGGAAAAATGTAACATTACTTTCAATTATACAAAGGAATGTCGTTCTCTTTGTAATTTCATAGATTTTATACTTTTGTGCAGGTAGTAGGTACTGCGTTCCTGTGTCAAGGGAGTTAGACAAACAGTGAAGTGCCATGAGGTCAAGCAAGCATGGACTCTCGTTGAATTGTCATGCGGGCAACGGCTTGGCTTGGCGCATCATTGCAGCTACTCCAGAATTTCGCAACAGGGCGGTTGTAATCGACTTCTAAATCCCCAAATCATCACCAAAAAGTTTCCTCTTTGTCTATTCATGTCGAGTCTTTAGAAAATTTGATCGACGATTTTTTATCGTTTTCAGTGTTTGCGAGACCGAAAATTTTAAGAAACTCACTTATTGCTCCAGAAGCAAAAGACTAAGAAATTTACAAAAAATCCAGAATCTAATTCTGGATTTTAGCTAAAGATTAAGTCATAAATCTTCAAAATCGGTATAGTGTACGACTTATCGTGGCCTGTCAAAAGCGGATAGTTTTTTTGGCGCACCCTGTAGTTAACTTTTGATGACACCTTCACCAAAACAGGGTATGTAGCACACTTTTACATTTACAGCAGCCAAATTGACTATGGCAGTGTTCAGTGACCTGTATCACAATGTTTCTTATTAGCAAATTGAATGTCAAATAGCACAGCCATTTTAGCAGGTGACATTGCATCTCATGTTTGACTCAACTTAGCCATGTGGACATAGGCTCCTTAACACAATACAAAACCTGCTTTTCAACATACTCTGTCTGGTGCTAAGAACTCAGCTCTGGTCAAAAGATAAAGGATTTTTGTTAACACAAAAAGTAAATACTGCTTTGAAAGGATTATAATACAAAATCTATGTATACAGTATATACATAAACTAAAGCATTTTATTCCTTCCACATCTGTGAACACTTGTTGGTGTCTTCATTCAAAAGATGATTACTTTTATTGTATAGAAGCGCATGTGCCTTGATCTAGATACAGCCAAATGCGCCTACATTTGGGATGGGTCTTTATGTTGGGGAACACCGTGGATGTGTTGTACTAGACGGATTCCCTTCATCCTTGTTCCCTGCAATTTTCGAATTTTGAGTCCTTATCAACCAGCGTGACATCTTCAAATCAAAGAATGCATGGAGACTAACTTAATTAAAGTCTGTCTCATGTTAGATGTCAGGCAAAATTATCCTTGAAAAAACCAACTGAATGGCTTTGCATGAGCAATTTTGCGATAACAAAAATTTCACCTGAAATCTAATGTGAGACAGACTACAATCACTTACAAAATTGTTGACAAGGTGGCTCAACCATTTTGTAAGTGATAGACTAGTCTACTGAGGAGCATATTGTCTGTCATGTCAGTGATTTTATTAGAAATTAAAATCCAACAAAAATCTGTAACTTTTTGTACATACCATTTTGAGCTGGTGTGCTGCAGTTGCACAAACTTGGGTGCCTCTAGACTCTTGAACTTCCACTGCTCCAATATACTAAAGAAGATAAAAGGTTCGTAAAAATTGCAGGAATAAAAAATATCATAAAATTTGAACAGTGTGCACTGCAAATTTTAGACAAAAATGTAGCAAAATGTTTTCCACAAACGTCTGCAAGAACTATTTATTCTAGGAGAGGACTAGGAGTCAAATGTTATACGTATATATCCAGCAACAGAAAAACTTTACTTCCTGTCACTTGGCCTTGTTCATATGGAGGAGGGCAAGGTCACTTACTGAGCTGGCTTACCTTGTGTTCATATGTACTAACAGAGACATAAAATTGGCACACATTCAAAATGCACATCAGTCTCTGATTCTCAGACTATTAGCAGTGAATATGTTTTATCAAGTAGCCAGGATGGAGTGTTCATACCAGAGAATTTCACTCTGCCTTTTAGGATCTTGGCACCATTTATTAGATCTCCTTTCTCAAGCCAGCTCACCTACTCAAAAGAACAGGCAACAAACCTTATATGGAAATTAGGATGGGTGAGACCTCACCAAAAAGATACATGGCAAGTAGGCTTGCCTTACCTCCATATAAAATCTATGTACATACTGTAACAATTGCAGTGAAAACGCATGTACTGTATACATGTATTTATCTATATAACAACCCGCTTATAAGAAACTCAACTCTCAGATCACTAAAGAATTAAGAAACTCCAGTCCTCGGAAAAAATTAGTTGAGAAACCAGTTATTTTAGTCAAGGAAATCCTTTGCAAATTATTATTTTATTTTCACTTGTTTCCTGCATCACATCACTCAGAGGGTACTCGAGTAATGTCCAAACACTCGAAAAGCTTTAGGAGAGGGTCCTAGTATCAAACATAGTCATATAATTTAGAAAATATCTATTTTGATTATTATTATTACTAGTTATGTATATTCGATTTTGATTAGTTAACTTAGTTAACTTGTATATATCTAAACTAGAAATAACAATAGTTAGTGAGTGCGGCGTTTTGAGTATTGGAATCGAGCAAAGGCAAATTATGGAACAGTTATTAATAACAGGCCTTTCTAGTTCTGTTGGCATTACAAGGTGGAGACCGTTAGATACCTGTCTTGTAACCCGCTCGTTCTTGCAGTGAAGTTGCAGTCAGTTCTGTTGACATAAAAGACGTAAATATGGCCCTGACATACAATGCCCCTCTCAAAAATCCTTCAGCTACTACTACTGTTATCATTAAAAATTTCAATCACCCATGAAAGCTGTTTCGTCACCACAGCTGAAATCACACAAATAAAAATTCCACTAAACAAGAGACAGATTAAGAACCCTTTGTTACCACTGCCTTTGACGTTTGACCCGTGTGACCTTGTTTACCGCTCTTTATACCAAAATAGGTTGTTTCGTCTCCACAAATGAAATCAGACAAATATACATTCCACAAAACAAGCGAGGCTTTGTATGTTACCACTGCTTGTGACGTTAACCCGTTTGACCTTTGACCCCCGCATACATCCATTAAATCGATCTGATTCAACTCGAATAGATTTGCGGCTCCGCCGCAATAATGTGTATATATACCGGGTGTCCCAAAAAAAAGTATACAGATTTGGTCAACCCTAACGATCAGAATTTAGCATCACTCAATCCGAAATCATTTTTAAAACATTACTCGGTAGTTAACTTGAACATAGATACCTTGCTTGTTGACATCGGTGCTTTGAGAGTAGAGATATAAATCTTCAAAGGACAAATTTGCCTCCACCTCCAAACCAGAGCTTTGGCGTTTTGGCCTAAGCAATATCCACAATTTGTTTCACTTAAAATGAATAAAGTTTACTTCGGAGCTCCCTTGATGATAAGAGTCACGTAAATTGTATTTTGTGAAAAGCATTTGTTGTGCAGTTTTTAATTTTCCTCCTCCTGGTTCAAATTTTTTCAAGTCTATTGTTGACTTATTCGCTGTGCTTTAAGAATTTGCTTAGGCCAAAACGCCAAAGCTCTGGTTTGGAGGTGGAGGCAAATTTGTCCTTTGAAGATTAATATATCTACTCTCAAAGCACCAATATCGACAAACAAGGTATCTATGTTCAAGTTAACTATCGAGTAATGTTTTAAAAATTATTTCTGAATGATTCATGCTAAATCCTGATCTCTAGGGTTGACCATATCTGTATACTTTATTTTGGGACACCCGGTATTTGTTAGCTAATTTGTAAATAATCGAATTAAAATTAAATTAAAAAGAAAAAAAAGCTTTAAAAACTTTGTTTTGAAATGTTCACAAAAGTACAGGAAGTAAACATGAAGATTTTGACAAGAAGACTTGCAAGAAACTCGTAAGAAACTTTGAGTACTCAAAATCTGATAATTTTAAGAAACTTTAACTGGCTCAAATTCTTAGTTTCTTATCAAAAATATGTGTATGTCAAACATTTCCAGTCACTAATGATAATCATTTTTAAAAGAGTAATTATCAAAACAATTAAATCCAAAGCTAAACAAATACAATGTGGTCATCACATACCAAATGGGCAGATCAGAAAAAACCATGTGGTTTGAGAGGTTGGGCCAAGTGATCAAGGATGAATTTAATAGCCATCTGTCAGCAATTTCTTATCTCTGTCTGATCACTAAGACATTTGGCAGGATGGCAGGATTCAGGACATTCAAGGTCCTGAATCCTGCCATCCTGGAATTCAAACCGAAAATCAAAATTTTTTCTGTATATATACATGGACATTCTCAACGCATTCAAATTTTCAATAATCCCAGCCTGACCTACACCATCACCCGACTTGAAACTTGGCCCATGTTGAACTCAGCACGGGCTGCTGAAATTTCTCTAGTAAAGGGCATCTAAGATTAACCCCATCAGAAAAATGATGTTATTGCCAAGGATGGGTCAATTCAAGATTTAGATTAAAGTAAATAAACCAAGATATAGTGGTCTAGTCAAAATATAGAACAAACTAATGATAGGTGACATTATTGTTTTCAACAATTGAGAACACCAAATACAATTTATCTAGATTGCCCCAGTACCCCCTAACTAAGCTGCTTTTAACTCCATTGATTTAGTTTAACCAACAGCCTATATTTTTATTTTCCTTATGATATTTAGGTTCTTTTTCACTTAAAGAACCATCATGGAAACAAGGTCACTCTGACCTTTTAATGCTATCCATGCCAATGCTAATCAGGGGTGTCTGTTTTCATATAGTAACTTCACTGTTTTAACAATGTGTAAATTTGTAATATATTATCCTTCTATAACATGTTGTATTTTTTTATTTTTAATTTTGGCAAAAGAATACTTATTTACTTAAATTGCAAAAAGTCAAGGTTTTGAGTTGGTGTGATGTTGAAACCTTCTTGGAGAACCATTCAAATTAAAAAATTGCGGAATGTAGCAAGGCACTTTTAAAGGGAATCTAAGCATATATAAACCTTTGGTAGAAATAGCCATGCAAAGACAATAGGCCATGACACATGCCTAACCATATTTGGGCAACTGACCTACGTCAACAGGAAATACTGATATCTGATAGGCTAGAATTTGACCGCAAGTGGCTTGAGCCACTTTTATATGCTTACATTCCCTTTAATGGAAAGTTGCAAGAGACCATTACGGAAATAAGGTCATTTTGACCTTTGATGCTATCCCTGCCACTATAACCAGCGGTGCTTCTAACACATATTTATTAAATTGTATTGTATCAATTTTTATCTTTTGACTATTTTACATTTTATTCTTTTCTTTTTCGTGATGAATGATACAAACATACAAGACCCCTTACAATGCGTCTGTATGTTGTTGGTAGTTAAAAATATTAAAAGGTTAGGACAGCAATGAAAAAATTTATGAAACAACAACCTTTTTAGCAATGATAGGAAGTATTCCTCATCACTACTGTTGTAGTGTCTGGATTTCACTCATTTTTCTGGCATCTTGATCCTCAAAACTTTTTTGCTGTCGTTTTGGTAATAAAGCTCTTAGAAATATTTAGCTCACAGCCACGATTTGAAGATCAAAGCGCTTTTACTAACGCAGGGCCTAAATTTGTTCAGTCTGTGATGATGTCATAAGCATAACAAAATGCCACAGTGACTTATCCACCACATTCAAAACCACATGCTATGATTTTGCTAGCCACGTTCCATGATTCTAGAAACTGTGAAAAATATTTTCATACAGTTCAGAACTATACCTCATAGCGAAAAACCGCTTTCAATATATGGTTTTTCCTTCAACACGAAACCGAGTGTCTGCACGGCAAGAAGCCTAATAAACTAAACATGAGATCAGTAAAGTTTATCCGCTTTTCATTTTGCCTCTCAAATCATTATCGTTCCTGTCCTAAGGCATCAGAAAGACGAAACGTCTGTGGTATTCACAGCATTCAGAAAGAAATCGAGGATCATTTGAAGCTGGCATATGCGTAATGTAGTGGAGAGGAAGCCAGACCTTTTGTTGGCTGTGGTGGGGTCATCTGGCAGATTTTGGCTTTTTGCGCAAATCAAAAATTCACAAAATTAAACAGCCATATTCAACTTACCTATTTGTTTTCCAGATGGATAACGACTAAAGCTCAAAACACATCAAAACTGAGTGATAGTTCACGGATAAACGAACATATAGGTAAGAGAAAGGGCGATGCTAAATCAGTGTGTTTGTAGGCCTAAATATAAGATACCTTGGCTTGGAAACTGAGTCCACCATGTTTGATGTTGATACTGTCATTCTCCCAGTTGGTTGGGTTATTATTCGCTCTGTATTTCGACCTGCTTCGGAAGCTGAGCGTTCTTCTTAATCTCTTCATCATCTTGAAAGTAGGAACGTATGAATCAAACCACAATTAAGTCAATTTTAAAGAGTTGTACAGTGATTCTTGCCGATATCCCGTCATAGCTCTTTGATGCCATCAAAACTCCAAATCCACTGCCTTTAGCGGAAGGGATAAAATAGCACCGTATTCGATGCTGATTGGTCAATAACGAAGAGAATGTGACTTTCAAAATGTCATTCCTCGGAAGTCAATATAGTCTCACCTGCGAAGGAGCTTTTGAGAATATCATCATATAACTTTTGCGCTTTTGCGTCCGAAATAGAATCGCTATCCTTTATAATTCATGAACAATTTCTTTATTATAAGACTTAACATAGCTGAAAGTAAGCTCTATACATCACAATATCAAACTTTTGAATAAAAATCAAGTTCCTCAAAATTTAACTACGATATGTAATGTTTGCGGCTTGCGCAAAAAAATCCTTGTCTGACAAAAATTTTGAGTGTGACTGTAAAAGAGATGAAAGTCCCTGCCTGCATCAATTTCAAAGCAATGAGATCATGGTATAGTGAGATTTACCAAATTTGATAATTTTCGGCGTTTGAAGATTACATCTTCCGTGTATGCTTAGTAACCCTTCAGTCTAAGGCTTATCTCAAGGCCACTTCTTCAAGGAGACTTTCTGGTACAAAATGAAACAGGCACATAGTAATATTTGCAAGTATAAACGAATTTGCAAAACTACATCACATATCGTTCGCCAGGGCCGTAGGAAGCATCTTAAACTTGGAGGGGCACGACACTTCAAGGGCACTTTTTCAATAAGCTAAAGGGGCATTTCCTGAAGAAAAAGGGCACTTTTTTTGTTTATTTCAAAATCATGGGGGGGCACGTGCCCCCAGTGCCCCCCGGTTCCCACGTCTCTGTCGTTCGCAAAAGACAAGTAAAATTCAAAAGGAAAAAGCGCTAAGTCCTAAACCACAAAGAAAACCCTCTGTGCCATGACATTTGAAAAATGCCTTTGGATGATTGGATTTTTCGCCCGTATTGATTCTGAATACTGAATAAGAAGGTGGAAGGTGGATTGCTCTTTCGAGGTGACGTAATTTGGGAGGCAGCTGATTCATACCGGGTTTTGAATTGCCAATACCTTATTTGATGCTGCCTATCTCCATTCATTCTATGACGCAGAGCAACCNCTCGTCTTGCTCCCATTGCTTATAATTACAATTCAAAATTCAACATTGATACTCAACTATAATAAACAATACACGTAAATTAAGCAAAAGGGAACCAACTGATAATTAGTTAAACTAATTACTTATTTCAAATTAAAAAGACAAACAAATTGAACGAACTAATACAAAAGCAGGGCCGTAGGAAACATCTTAAACTTGGAGGGGCACGACACTTCAAGGGCACTTTTTTCAATAAGCTAAAGGGGCATTTCTTGAAGCAAAAAGGGCACTTTTTTGTTTATTTCAAAATCATGGGGGGGCACGTGCCCCCAGTGCCCCCCGGTTCCCACGTCTCTGTCGTTCGCAAAAGACAAGTAAAATTCAAAAGGAAAAAGCGCTAAGTCCTAAACCACAAAGAAAACCCTCTGTGCCATGACATTTGAAAAATGCCTTTGGATGATTGGATTTTTCGCCCGTATTGATTCTGAATACTGAATAAGAAGGTGGAAGGTGGATTGCTCTTTCGAGGTGACGTAATTTGGGAGGCAGCTGATTCATACCGGGTTTTGAATTGCCAATACCTTATTTGATGCTGCCTATCTCCATTCATTCTATGACGCAGAGCAACCACAGAGTGCGTTTAAAAATTGCACTGCCGAAAAGATATCACCGAAGTTTTACTGACGGCAATGGCATGCAGTTCCGTCATGGGGCATTGATTTCTGGTTCTTTTCGTAGAAGTTGTCTTTGAATTGGTTCCCCCTATTCAATATATTTCATGATTTCATCAACGTCAAAAATTGCGCAAACTTTCGAATTACGTTAAAAAATTGAAGGTGGCGCTAGAAAATTGCCAGCCACGATAGATGAACAACTGGCAAGTACAGGAAGCACACCTCGTCAAAGCAGCATCAAAATTGCAAGTTGGTGTTTGTCAATCTGAAAAACCGTCTCTTTTCAACGAACATCGAGAGATGACTCAAAGCTCTTTGAGAAGAGAAACTAAGCTATATGTCTCTTTCCTCAAAGAGCATCAAGTTATCTCTATCTCATCCATACCCTTCCAATCCCAGTTAAAATGTTGAAATACAAAATATGAAAATATGTCTCTAGTCGACAAACGCAACAAAAATCAAACGAAAGTTCCGTGAAAATATCGTCCTACGATGGAGCATATAAAATTCTCGTGGTCGAAATCCTTCTCCGTTTTCTCGAATGTCATCTAAAGTCTTACTTTCAAGTGCAAAATACTGTTTGTAGCTGATTTTCAAGAACTGTATGTAATCAGGAGCTTCATTGTCTTTTAAAAAGGATCTTTACCAGCCCTTGTTAAACGTTTCCAATCGAAAATTCACCCTTTCTTCCATAAAAAATTCAGACCCTTTCGTTGATACATATCCTAAAGAATTACTGATTCTACACCTAGAATTTTACGCAAAAAAATTACACAGTGGAAGAATTTAACATGAAAACAAACTGATGTTCAACATTACACCATCCAATCTGCGAAACAGGCCTGAAACAATGACCGAGCAAGCAAACATTGTTTGCCAAACATTCGAGATTTGCTTGCAAAGCAATTTTTTCCCGTTTGGCCACGTCGCAAAACATTGCTTCGCGCATTGCTTCACAAATAGAATGAAGTAGAATTTGGTGGGCGATAATGTTTTGTAAAAATTCAAACACGTTTTCTGCTTATTAAAAAGCAAAATATGATTGGACAAACATTGTGCTTAGCAAGCAAATCTCAAACGTTGGAAAACAATGCCTGCTCGTTTGGCCAGGGCTTCAGTTCGTTTCCTGGGAAGAACTTAATGCGCACAAAGTCAATAGAAGGGAAGTCCTCCGTGCTATTGACTTTGATGCACAGTGCGTTAAGCGCGAGAAAATATCTGAACAATCTACAAAGATCCATTCGTTAAACGAAACTTCGTACGCCTTTGAAGAAGTGATTTGTACCTTTGTACGTTGAAATGTACGAAAGAAGGTTATCACAACACAGAAACAAATGATCAGAAAACCAATTTCTCTCATCTCAATAAAAACCAAAATGTTTGATACAATATGAATGTTTCCAAAGTTAATTCGCAGTGCCATTCACGGCAGTATAACAACAATAAGAACACCAACATCGTAAAAAACAAACAAACATATAATTTCATAGGGTGTGCGTGATGCTAGGATTTCCCCTTGGCACCAACACTGCAATTTAAACAAAACTACAAAAACAAAAACAGTTCTCTATGGAGTGCGCTTGATGTATCCTGCAACCTTTTTCTTGCAAAAATCATCATCGTTTTCCGTATTCAGTGCTTCGATAATTGATCTTGAAGTTGGGAATGTTTCACGTACAGATGGCAGTGATTGAATCTGTTGAGTTGATATTCTAAAAAGCAAAATTGAGCGTGACTATTTTTTGTACCGGGTGAGTAAAAAAACTTGCACTTTTTTAAAAATCATAGGAATCAATCTAATTGACAGACCTCAAAGATTTCTCCTTTAATCTATCAATGAAGGTCAAAACATAAATTCAGACACCAGTTTGGGTATTTTTGATAGCATTTAGGTGCTGTAAAGCTCATAGCGATGTGATTTGAAAGTTTTTGTTAGGCCTGTACAAAAGGCTGTTCTTCAAGATTCTACCTACAAGAGAGCCTGTAACAACTTTTTTGTATTAAATAAATGCAAACTTTTACAAACTAAGAAGACTGAAGCAATCCATTCACTATTCACCTCTCATGAAAGAAACTTTGTTTAGGCTGTCTAGAAGATAAAAGCGCTGACCGAAATTGTGATATTCTGATCGCTATTTTGAAAATTAAATGCTGACATAGGTAGATACCTAAACTTGGCAAAATTAGTCTCTAAATTCAAGTTAGACCTTCGTCAATAGATTAAAGCAAGAATCCTCGACATCGGTTCATTAGATAAATTTCTACTATTTTGTACATGGTACTTGGCTATTTAGTACTAGGCTTTGCCGTATAAACGACATCAGCTCCTAAAGCTTTCACCAGATTCTAAAGCTTTAAGTGTTTACACTCTGCCAATAAGAACCGAACTGTTCACCATGATAAAGAAACTCTCAAGCACAAGGTACATAATTTTACAAAAGCAGATTGCAATTTCTTAACTTATTATGCTAATGTTTGCGGGGATTTACTGCAGGAAATGCACAGAGATGCTACTACATAACTTAATTTAGCACCATGAACATTTCCAGTACATTCAGCATTCTTAGTGGAGGCTGCGCGCAGGCTATATTTTTGATGATATTCACTAATACTGTAAGGTTCACATGTACATCGAATTGTAACAAATTCTAGTGCTACTTAGAGTGTATCAAGAACATTTTAAATATTCATATCTTTGGGAAATTAAAATAACCTTACAAAAACATTATGCCTTATTGAATAAACAACAAAAGGAAGGAAAAATGTACGAAACAATGAACGACATGAGTGCATGTGATATACACGCGCAAAACAGGCTTTAATTTGATTTGAAACAAAACAGCTCATGAAAACGAGGCAAAATTGTTACACACACATTTAACATTTGCATTTGAAAGCATTATTTACCGGTTGACCACAGGAGGCCCAATCGCATATTAATGTTTAGATCTGATCCCTACTCTTGGACTCTTCCTGCCGCTTGCCGCTATGAAACCATAGGCTATTCAGTTCAATACAACTAGTCTGTTGCTGTTGTTGTACTGCAATAATGCAACATTATTGCTTGTGTACTGTATTGTGTACAGTAATACAGTAGTACAGTACAGTAACAGTGGTAATAAAAAAATAAATTATTTTTATTACTACTGTTACTGTACTATACTACTGTATTACTGTACACAATACAGTACACAAGCAATAATGTTGCGTTATTGCAGTACAGCAACAGCAAGAGAACAGTTGCATTGAACTGAATAGCCTATNGTACAGTAATACAGTAGTACAGTACAGTAACAGTGGTAATAAAAAAATAAATTATTTTTATTACTACTGTTACTGTACTATACTACTGTATTACTGTACACAATACAGTACACAAGCAATAATGTTGCGTTATTGCAGTACAGCAACAGCAAGAGAACAGTTGCATTGAACTGAATAGCCTATGGTTTCATAGCGGCAAGCGGCAGGAAGAGTCCATGAGTAGAGATCAGATCTAAACATTAATATGCGATTGGGCCTCCTGTGGGTTGACAACCCTTTTTCAATCATGATTCTTGACAAGTACACTAAGAATCTGTTTGATGATGTGTTTGAAAAAGTTAAAAATATCTGCAAGTTATTAGGCGCAAAGACGTTTTTTCAAGCAAATGTTTGCCGTCTCGCAATTGAAAAATTTCGCTTTCGAAGCAAACCTTATGAAAGAACAAATTAAATCGTTTGTCCGGGGATTCGAACGACCACTATTACCAGAGAGTTGTAGTAGCCCACAATAGTTTAAGCAACTGAAAAATGTCTTTTTAAGAATGTTTGTTTGCATAATTGATGGGAAAGTAGGCTGTTTGGTCTCTACTACTGGTAACAGTTTCACAAGATATATTTCAGAAGTCCATGTAGCAGGACTAAATTTATTCTTCAACCAATATTCATTCTGAAGAAATGTTGGAAATTGTTAATCTTAAGGAAGAATTATTAATCATTGGAATATTAATGTTGGAAATTATTATTCTTAACCCAGATCGCTACATTCGTTTCGTAACCTAAATTTAAAAGCTGAAAAATTTATTTAGATTGCTTTGCTTTTCATTGGCTATAGGGGAAATTTGGAGGAGCTTTAACGAAGAAACTAACCTGTTTTGAAGAATATTTACTCCCTCTGTATATCACATAATTTCATTAGCTCTCCCTCGTTTTGCTCTATTCTAACTCTAATCCGACAATGAAATATTTCTGTTTTCTCAAAAAAGAACATTAAAAGCTTACCGGTGCAGACCAAGCCAAGGTAATACCACTTTTATGAAGGCATCGGGAGTGCCACTTAACAAAGCTTCCAAGTCTGGTTGCTGTGAAGAAACATAAACCACGTTAGACAAGTCAGTGCTCGAAAAATACTTCACAGGGCACGCTTTATGGGCTCTTAAAACGGGAAAATACTCTCTTGTCGCAAAGAGAAAGTAAAGGCTCCTTGCATGGCCAGTACTTTAACAGCATGCATCAATATCAGAGTCAGCATAATCTAAATTTTGTAAAAGATATTTGCAACCCAAGTGCCGACGATAAAAATTCATTATTTCAAAATTTTCAGTTAGCTCAGGAATAGTATTTGCTAAAATAAAAACTTTTGTCCCAAATCAAAAATTACCTGCACCTATACCACAGATATAAGCATAGGCATTTTTATGAAACCGCATTTCGGTGCGTAAGAAGCACATCTCACAGGCTAGTGGACAAGAGCTAACTGTGTACCAAATAACTACATGAAAGTTCCGGAGCAAAGCTAAAGCTAAAGAACAAATCTAAAGTCCATTAAATATCAATTTTGAAGGGGATGTTAGACTTTCAACGAAGTTTCCTTAACAAAATATGCCGTCTCAGTACTGTGTCAAGTAAAGTAAAATGACTTGTTAACTGTATAATACAAAAAGATTTCAGAAGATACTCAAGGATAAATCCTTTGTTTCAAAATAAGCTGTAGTACAAGAAGAGATTCTTTGAGGGCTTCTCAGTTATTTTGGAGAGAAGAACAGTTAAACACAGTCTCTTTTATTCCTTGATTTCACAGCTAACAGTGTGTGCTTAAAAAAGGAAACAAATTTTTCAAGAATAATGACATTTTTTTTAAAAACATCAGAGAGAAACAAGAGTAAGAACATTAGATTGCTACTGATGAAGGGTTATGCCCGATACGTTTAGTGTTTCATAATCTTGGCATTCTAGTTTAATTAATACAGAAATTTATGTTTATTTGCTATAACTATTGCCACACGTCACTCACAAGATTTTATAAGAACATTAGATACTGCTGTTTTAGTCAGTCCTGGAAAAACACTTGCAAATCAGGAAAATAACATTGCAAAGTCTCTTTCATGTAGCATCGATATCATTGCAAGA
Source organism: Aurelia aurita (assembly GCA_004194415.1). NCBI lineage: Eukaryota > Metazoa > Cnidaria > Scyphozoa > Semaeostomeae > Ulmaridae > Aurelia > Aurelia aurita. The sequence goes on along the minus strand of REGM01000025.1, from coordinate 234,593 downwards.
AAAATCATTACAAATCAATTAAGATCTGGGACGAGAACAGCCTCAAATCCTCCTCAGAGGATGTAGGCTATGGGACCTGCGATCCACAAATTAAAGGGTAGTATCGCCTTCAAACTTCACTGTTTTCCCAATACACACAGGTTGGGCCAAAAAATAACCTTGAAGATAGACAAATTGCTGAAAACCTACTGAATACAAGATTTAGATTACCTTTATACTGCATCATGTAAAAGACACCTAATGAGCAAAACTCAGTAAATTATCAGCCTTATTTAGTGAGAAATGAGTTTTTAAATCACTAGTCATCAAAAGGACAAGTCGAACCAAGGAAGTGTCCAGTACCATTTAATACTTTCTCACACTTTTCACAGCATAGCTTTCGTCGCAACTCACATGTTTGTAAAAAATAACGAAGACAAAGTTGTGAGCCCGAGGACAGCACATAGCAAAACGCTGCACAGGAAAAGACTCCCAAGTTCACAGCAACTATCTTTATACACCCTGGGTGATAAAAGCATACCTTGAAACATGTTGTTTCAAAGTAAGCTTCAATATTCATCGGTAAAGAATTCAAGTCGTGAAAAAAGAGAGCAATTTGCTGATTTGCATACATTGACGATGCAAATTTGCCAATCAAAGCGTACCTTTGCTATTATTGTTCATTGGCAATTTTCAATATCTTGATTATTTTCAGAATTATTGTGTTTTTTGTGTCTCGACTAACAGGGGGGAATTTGGTTCTAAGCCAATCAGCGACTTTGTTTATCTTTGAACAAGCCAATCATATTGCTTCTTTAAACAATAGGAACAATAGTGGTCTTGACGTAATAGATGACCAACAAGATTGTAAACAGACCTCCTCGCAGCTTCTCGCTGCAAAACCACTGACTCTAAAATGGATGGGATGCACTACACTTTAGGGCCCTACCAAAAGTATCATGACATTTTCACATTATTCATGAGTTAATCCGACTTCTTACCAAGCACATTTTTATTATCTGCCCCACAAACAGAAAAAACATCAACAAAAAAATAGGCATTTTCAAATGTTTTTGCTTAGGCCCATCGTATCGCTTCTGGTGGGGATGGTCATTGTCATTTCGAAACGCGCTCCTTGGACATATCTCCGCGAAATTTCTGTGTTGCACACTGTTCAAAAGGGAGAGTATCCTCTTTGATATCGAGCGTGGTGGTATTGTTTTCTGCGGCACCACAATTACACTCAAATGGGCCAAATTCCTGAGGCAAACTCGACGAAAAACCGTAGCCACTAATGTCACAAACAAGATTCAACATATTACAAGGTACTCACCAA
>REGM01000025.1:205260-232067 GCA_004194415.1 Aurelia aurita | reverse complement strand
AAGGATCAGAAATCAACTTTTTTATGCAAACAAATGCTATTTTCATAGACGTATCATTTGTGGGCCATTTCAGTTCAGATTTTGGATGGCGTAGACATTCATCAACATGGTAGCGCGATGAAGACTGCCTTGCGCTGGTCCAACTTGTGGAAACAATTTAATTTGTCCTTTCTAAATTCGTCTTTTTCGCATGGAGCCTGTAGATTTGTGGACTTATCCAGTTATGGTGGTTAGCAAATGACGGATTGGTGAGTACCTTGTAATATGTTGAATATTGTTTGTGACATTAGTGGCTACGGTTTTTCGTCGAGTTTGCCTCAGGAATTTGGCCCATTTGAGTGTAATTGTGGTGCCGCAGAAAACAATACCACCACGCTCGATATCAAAGAGGATACTCTCCCTTTTGAACAGTGTGCAACACAGAAATTTCGCGGAGATATGTCCAAGGAGCGCGTTTCGAAATGACAATGACCATCCCCACCAGAAGCGATACGATGGGCCTAAGCAAAAACATTTGAAAATGCCTATTTTTTTGTTGATGTTTTTTCTGTTTGTGGGGCAGATAATAAAAATGTGCTTGGTAAGAAGTCGGATTAACTCATGAATAATGTGAAAATGTCATGATACTTTTGGTAGGGCCCTAAAGTGTAGTGCATCCCATCCATTTTAGAGTCAGTGGTTTTGCAGCGAGAAGCTGCGAGGAGGTCTGTTTACAATCTTGTTGGTCATCTATTACGTCAAGACCACTATTGTTCCTATTGTTTAAAGAAGCAATATGATTGGCTTGTTCAAAGATAAACAAAGTCGCTGATTGGCTTAGAACCAAATTCCCCCCTGTTGTCTCGACTAGTTTTGAGGTTGTGACGTCATCAAATTGCTAAATCGTAAACCAGAAAAGCTACAGATTTATGCTTACCGCCATCTTGTAGACCTTCATAAAATATGGTCTTCTTGAAGATCGTACCACTTTTCCTCTACTAATTTAGGATTTACGATGAAAACATTTCATTAATTTTTCGATTTTTTCAATTAAAAGAAAAACGCTGTAATTCTGAAAATAATCACGATATCGAAAATTGCCAATGAAAAATAATAGCACAGTACCTGAAGTTCCTTTTAAGTCATTAAATCAAAGGAAGATACAATAACCAATCGTGAAATATTTTTCAAAGAAAAATTACGTTGGATAAAAAATTACAATTTTGTTAAGTGGTTTCGGTGACCATCTTTTTTTAAACAACATTTCTCTATACAAAATACTGTATAGTTCATAAATTACTGATTGTAATCAACAGCTGTCTTTCACTTTGTACTCGATGCAGTATAAATTTCATCAAAATCTTGCATTCAGATAGTTTTCAGGAATTTTCCAACCTTGGTTTCTTCTTTTTGACGCACCCTGCATATCCATCACAGGAGAGAGCTTGTTCCCCTCATGCATAGTGTTTCATTGCTCATGGTACCTTCAAACTTTACTGGTATTCAAAACTTTTCAGACCAACCCAATAGGCCTAATAGAATTATTATCAACATTCTCTACTCACTTTTCCAATTGGTATAGGACCAGTAACCTCTTGTCCAATTGCTAAGAGTAATCCTACAGCTACTGTATATGCAACAGCACTGAAAACAAAACAAAACAAATCTATAATGGCCTGGTTAATACGTAAATCTTCAGAGAAGACTTTGGAATGATTCCAAAGTTTTGCCAGTGCAAATTCAACCTATATGCATTCCTTGAAAGTAAGCTTCTGTATCAGGGGCTGTTTGCGAAATGGTTGATTATTTGTCCATCCGACACGGAATTGTTTTTGTTAATGAAGTTCGGTCTCACCGGACCAGAGTCCTCTTTTAGGCTACTTGTAAAATGTATGAGACTTGACTGTTTCCCTATAATTTAAGAAATCAGTCCGTGTCGGACAAACCTCTGATCAACCATTTTTCAAGCAGCATCATCAGATACTCAAATTCAAAATTGAATTGTTGCATCTTTTCTATCGAAATGCTACGTAAAACAATTGGTTTGAATTAAGTTTTGGCACACGAGAAGTGCAAAGCTTTTTGTCAGCGAGCCTCCTCAAATTAAAAAAAAAACAACTCTTCTATTAAACTACACTTCTACTTCTACCAATATACTGAATGCCTTCTAAAAAAAGCTTAGCATCAGTAAACAACATGCATTATAATCCCTTGTAAGACGTTTTTAGTTGCTGTATTTCTCGTGATATTTCTGTAGTTAGTGTTGATATACGTTTAATTTTAAACAGATGCTGTATAATCAATTTTGCTTCAAACAAATAAATCTTTCACGAGAATTTCGTTGAAAATGACACTACTAGCACAGTATCGAATCAATGTACAACATGGACGTGCTACAAATCTCTCTCTTGTCAACACAAGACGCGAAAGATGAACGCAGAGCAGAACGAGGCAGAAAAGAGAGGCGGAGAGAATGTGTGTGAGAGAGAGACTCTCTTTCCTTCTTTCTCGCTCTGCTAGCTCACTCACTCACATCGTATATTCAACGTCTTGTGCTGACAAGATAGAGAGAGAAAGACTCGTAGCAAGTCTATGTACAACAATGACCAAGTTTTAACATTTCTTATTACTTTCACTGCTCGAGGGTCCCAATATGTTTACGACTTTACAAAGCATTACAAAGGGTTGTTAATGTCTCATTAATTTCACTACAGGACTTTTTCAGTAACTTTTAACACTGGATTGTTAGTAAAAAGAAACAGCTGTTTTAAATGACTGTTTATCATGCATAAATCATTACATTGCTCGCACTGGGTTACTTATCAAAACTGTTTATCAAGAGGCTGGTGTTCACTGTTAATCTTCGAATAAGCCTTTGGGTGTCTTTTGTAAAATTAGTTTTAGAATGGGCGCTTACTCACGGAGGGGGGGGGGGCTCATTAAACATTACTGTAGATGAGTAATGATATAATGCTATTCTAGGCGACAGACGTATAGAAAACAGTGGAAACAACCTAATTTTGAACAAGAATCGACAAGATTTGACATTGTATATACTGTTAACAAATTTAAGATTGAAATATAACGGTGATAAACATGATACGAAGGCCAGGAATATATCCATTTCTGTAACATCCAATTTTGTGTGGAATTCAAATACCTCTATGGGAGGGCAGCACATAGCTAAAATCTTTCAAATCTTTAAAAAGGTGGGTGTGAAATCATATTACATTTTTCCTTGTATTTAATGGCTTGAAAGGAACTTAGGGTACTTTGCACTTTGCTTTGCTGTAAATCTGTCGTGGAAATTTTTTGATATCTTGATTATTTTCAAAATGGCGGAGATTTTGTTTTTGTTGAAAGAATTCATGGAAAACCCCGAAAAAATTAAAATCATCATAAATCCTAATTCAATTGAGGAAAAATGATACAATCTCCAAGAAAACCATAGTTTACGAAGGTCTACAATATGGTGTCAAGCAGAAATCTGTCGCTCTTAGGATTTAGGATTTTGACTTCGTCACAGCCTCAAATATAATAAATGCTGCCATTTTGAAATAATCAAGATATCAAAAAATTTCCACGACAGATTTACAGCAAAGTACCCTAAGTTCCTTTCAAACCATTTAATTCAAAGAAAAATGTAATAGAATTTTACACCCACCTTTTTAAAGATTTGAAAGATTTGAGCCTTATGCTTGGGAGGGCTAATTCGAAAGAGGTATATTTGTTAAAACGAGGTCTGAGGTGGGGACTTATTTGAGAGGGGAGACTATTCGGAAGGGGTGCTTACTCCAGGACTTACTGTATCAAGAATGATACTGAGACAGACATGTTTGTTCCAAAGATGAGAAAAAGCAACGGGATGATACGAAATGCTATCCCGTGAGCAAGGCTGTTGAGCCATTTCAGTATGAATATGAAAAGTGTACCCTTTCTATCTACCTTAAAAGACCCCCAATCAATGCCTTTCGGAGGAGCTTTTCTTTCAATTCGAAGATTTCATTTTCCTTTTAGGTACAATTTGGCCTAAAGTTAAATTGTTATTGATAAACGTAATTATGTAATTTGTACTTTTTGTATTAATTTGCATTTGTATCATTTGTAAATATATTTTAACCACCCTCTAAAAATCATTCTCTTGGATGACGGGGCCACAATAATTAAGAAGTTGAAAGTGAATTTGAAGAAAAGCTCTTCATTCAAAAATAATTGTCGTAAAACTGCTAATCAAGGTGCGGTTTCTGAAGGTTTAAAGTTCATGCTAAAAAATAAAAGATGATTTACATCAAACTGACCTGCTACCTTTCGAAAGAGGTATGAAATTGTAAAAGTAATACAACATTGTCAGTACTGTGTTTACATCACTTGATGATTCCTGAATGATCAAAAAGAATTATTGACACACAATGAGTACGAAAAGATCCAGAAAGTTCTACTGGTAATATCTACTAGAACATCTTTTAGCACATACAATGGCGGGGAAATTCTACATCATATTATATTACATACATACGATATTTTTGATATTTTGATATTTTTGATAATAAAGAAATTTCCATCTTGTCAAGAAATTCATGCACGGCGGCCAAAAACGAAAACCATCACCGCTCTATAAAATAAATTTGGTAAAATCTACATCTACATATACGGAGATAATCAGTAAAGACCAAACGGGCATCGCATTGATGAGGAAGATACTAGATAGTATCTAAAAAATTCACAAATATGCTGATCTTTACGACTCTATGACTAATTTCCAGTCAGTGAAATTTTCCGAGGGGACAGAAATAATGTCACGTGACTTTTAATTGTGTAAAATTCTGGTTGCTCGGAAAATTCGACTGACTGGAAATCGACCGTTCAGGAAATGTTGTGGCTTTGCTGGTTTACGAGTAAAGAATTCAACGACTTTGCGATTTTAAACTAGCCTTAATTAGGACTTTAAACGTCTATTTCGAAAAAAACAAAAAAATACCAGAAATTAACAGTGATGCTTATAAGTGCAGTAATGAAAGCAATAAGCAATAAACAACTGAAGGCATCTAGAGGAATTTTATAGATCTTGTGGTGCCCAATTGTAATAGGTAATCGCCTGTCATAGCGGTCAGAATCAGGCTGAGGACCAGGTTCAATCCCAGGCACCGAGAACTTCGAGCGCCGTGACCCGGCAGATGGACTCGATTAGTGCGCAGCACAATTTTCCAGTCCGTGCGCTTGGCGCTTTAAGTCTCACTTTAACATTATACTTTCGAAGCTGATAGATAAATCAGCAACAGTAAAAGTAATCTTGGTTGGACAAAATAATAATTATTTAAAACTGAAATAGATTAATTTGTGTGGCACTGTCTACTTCATCAAATTATCGCCCTTTCCTGTATCCTTAAACTAATGTTCATTTCATCCATGGTCGTTAGTGTTGATCATTTGATTAAATAATTTTTACAAACCCTTGCAAACATATTCACTTGCGTGGGATTTGCTTAATTCTTAAAGAATTCTAGCTGAATAAACTAGAAAGTCAATCTCCTAAATTAGAGGCGCGGTTGAGAGCAATCTTCGAGTTAATGTATATTTTGCAATAACAACACCTTTGTCGGAAATTTGTTGTCTATTTTAGGATAATCACCTGCAACCATAAGAAAAGAAGGCAGAAATGTCACAGCCGAACTGTGATGCACGGCGCTAACAGCAATTTTCTTACACCAGCCAACGCTTTGCCTTACCTACTTTCAAAAAGTCATTGAAAACGACATCAAACTAAAAATATCCCAGTAAGCTGAAATTTTAAAGGATTTTTAAGGGAAAGAAGTTATGCAAAAATTGGCACTAGTAAAACAGAAATTCAACTGTTCACAAATTGATGGCGCCTAACTGAATAAAAGAACACGCCCTTTTATAGAAAAGTAGTTTAAGAGAAAATAAAACTACGATGGCAAAAAATAAATAATTTACCGGGTGAGTCAGAAAAATGTATCCATTGTTTGAAAATCGTACAATAAAAACGATCAGATCGATTTGAAAAATTACAACTCTGTTGTCTGGCTGAGGGTTTAACTTAATTTTGAGAATTTATTCATAATTTACAATGCACAATCTGAATCTCAAATGAAGAATGGTTGAAAAAATGTTTTAAGCTCAGTTATGGTCTTCTAATGATAGGGGAACTGTTGAAGTGTAATTATGTTCTTTCATCAATGTCGAGCATCAAAAGTTCCAAATTTACATGATAAGTGAACAGCCCATTTTTGGCTGGGCAAACTGAGAAATAAAACTTTTAGCCAAATCCCGATTTCAGAAGGAAATAATGGACCTAACATTATTTGAAAAATCTCAAAAATTAAATTGAAGCTTCAATAAGATGATGGAATTAAAACTTTACAAATTGGTTGCATAGCTTTTCTTGTATGATTTTTCAAGCAGTGGATAGATTTTCCTGACTCGCCCGGTAGTAGTACGCTTACGAAACACTGACAGACTTTCAAAAGCTAACTTCAAAGCTTGTTATAAAAAGCATGTCATTGAACCCTTATTCTTGTGCAATTTCACTACAGTTATGCGTTTTAACCAAAACAAACCTCTCGTCCTTATAAAATGTTGGCTTATACCAGAAAAAATATCCGTACTAGTGATCGTAGAAAGTTCATCACAATCGTTGCACCAAAAATTTAAAAAAATTAAAGATAGTTTTAGTTCTAAAATTTGAAATTTTTTGTGAAAAATTTAGAAGCTTCTAGGATTAAGGGTTGATTCATATTTCATATAAAGTCGTATTATACCAAATGTGTTAAGAAATGAACATCTTATTTTCAAAATCATAGCTCAAAACCCACTGTGCCGAAAACAGTCTGAAAAAGGACTGGAAATCTTTCGAATGAAATATGTCAATAACTGCAACAAAAGTACTGCACCTAGAATTGTACCACTTCCAACAACTAAGAAAATATTCCTCAAATACTGATATCCTTACCTTGCTAGTTTTATGCTTTGAAACATCTTCTGCTAATTTCCCCCACAAAAATTCAAGTTCTGAGTGGAACTGATTTGTCCTAGCGGGTTTTGTGACACTTTCTAATACAAATGACATGTCATCTTCCCTAGAAAAAATGAAACATAAGATCCTTTTGGAAGATTACAAAGTGCGTTTTTGATTACAAAGTACTTTGTAATCTAAGAAGGGGCTTGAGGTCAGGCAGGCAGTCAGGAAGGAAGAAAGAAAGAAAGTCACGCTCATTATTGTGATTGATCAGCACGTTATCGCACTAAGACAAGCAAAAGTGCGTTTGGGACGCAATTATCCCCCCTGCGCATAGAAAACCAAGGAAAACTTGACATCGGCCTTTTTCATGCTTTATGGCGAGCTTTCGAAAAACAGGATCATTNTAAAAGATAGTTTTAGTTCTAAAATTTGAAATTTTTTGTGAACAATTTAGAAGCTTCTAGGATTAAGGGTTGATTCATATTTCATATAAAGTCGTATTATACCAAATGTGATAAGAAATGAACATCCTATTTTCAAAATCATAGCTCAAAACCCACTGTGCCGAAAACAGTCTGAAAAAGGACTGGAAATCTTTCGAATGAAATATGTCAATAACTGCAACAAAAGTACTGCACCTAGAATTGTACCACTTCTAACAACTAAGAAAATTTTCCTCAAATACTGATTTCCTTACCTTGCTAGTTTTATGCTTTGAAACATCTTCTGCTAATTTCCCCCACAAAAATTCAAGTTCTGAGTGGAACTGATTTGTCCTAGCGGGTTTCGTGACACTTTCTAATACAAATGACATGTCATCTTCCCTAGAAAAAATTAAAATTACCTCAAAAAAGAAGGAACTTTCAAATATGTGCAAGACTGAATGAATGATTTATTGATTACAATGTTAACTAGTAAAGTAAGCTACAATGAATATCGCTGAAAGCATCCAGGTGGAGAGCTACATACTGAAATAGTGAAATGACCTAGATACTATCCAATAGCATCGTGAAATCTAATAAAAAGTGGCGTAACTACACCGTACAAAACATCGGTGCTCGCATGTGGAATAACCTTCCTCCTTCTTTAAAGTCAACTTCATAACATAAAAATTTCAGTAAAAATCTTAAAGAAAACATCATCTCCACATACTAAAATTAACTACAAAAATTTTAATGATTACAAGACTTACAAACCAAACATTGATCTCTTACTAACACAAATATATCTTACTGTTGAATTTTTTAGCTTTGTACTATGACGTAATTTTTTCTTTTTTCACATATCCTTTTAAGAATTTAATTACGGTCCAGGCTAGATAAGCTCTGCTTCTCTTGAGTCGTGTAGAATACATATTTTTATCTTACATTGTATTGGGTTGTTGAATTCTGCAAATAAAATTGAATTGAATTGAATCGGCGTCCATCAGTACTTGAGAAAGCCTACCGAAAGTATTGTTTTATCCATCTATAGCCCAAAAGTTTCATAATTCAGCTTGTCACAATCGGCAGGTACGTTTAACACGAAAGTGGCTAAACACACGAAAAAACTTGCACTTGTAAGCACTTGTAAGCATCGGGTTCAAAATGTTGCTCAGGTGTTGAGGCACGATCAGTTGTCAAATTATCCACATAGAAACGGAGGAAATGAACAGAATTTGCAGGGGCTATTTCTGTCTTTCGCAACGACAAATTATTCAAGGTAGCAAAGATAGCACAAATTTGCTGACGTCTTGAGGCTTTCCAGTGGGACCAGCTCCTAACTGGCGCAAACTTCGCTGGACTATGGGACCAAAACTGAAAGCACGGGTGAAAATGATATACTGAAAGCTAGACCTGTGAAATTTAAACTTAGAGAGTTCGAATATTTGAGTAGTTTTCATGTATCTTTAACAAGCCCTTTGGTATGGCCAACACATGGACCTACTGCAATTTGGACCAAAATAAGCTTTTCCTATGTTAAAAATTAGCAATGGATACAGGATGCTGGACGGACGAAATCTATTGCTTAAACATAAAAAACTGAAACACAAAGATTATACCTTTGCCCAGACAGCGTGAGCAAGGCTCCGTCTAATTGTGACGATTTCCTTCTAGTGCTTGGAATCTGAAGTGCAACTGCAAAAGCAGCATGTAGTGTAGGTGAAGCTTTCTGGAAGATAAGATATGGAAGTTGTTATATGTTGCTATCAAATACGAACTATCGGGGAGAAGGAGATTTTTTCTCAGGTATGGTAGGAGACCAAGTTTACTCGAAAAATTTCATTTCTATTCACTAAGAAATAAATGTTCTGTATAACAAATGAAAGAACAATATATGGGCCATGAAGAAAAATTCAGTTAGAGAAACCATTCTAGATGAAGAATTCGTTATTGTTTTGTAGTTTTGCAACAAATAGTAATCAAGCATTCATAACCTGCACTTTTGATGTTGATCAGGGCTAAAATTCGAACGCAGACAATGTTTATACTTGCATTGATTTAAAAAACAATGTCGCCAAAAGCGCTAAACTTACTGCAACAGTTAAAAGTAGTCGACATACCCTCAACACTGATACAAATTCTTTAACATCAGTTGCTTTTTGTATCTGATCTTGTGCTTTCGAAGATAACTTTTGTCTGTATAAATATGTATAGATATAATCATTAAAATTAACGCACATACTTTGCAGTCTCTGTTTTCTTTGTATGACAATCTAAAGTCCACTCATTTGCGAAAGATGGATGCAATATATTTTGGGACAATTTTTATCTTAAAAATCGTAATTTTCACTACGTAGTAATTTTCAGCGAAATCCTGCCGAAAAAAGTTGCCTGGTAAAATGGAGTTTTGTCACTGTAGCAGAAAAAAAAGAGAGTAAAATAAGGACAAGTTCACGTCTAAATTTTTACCCGTGCTCAGACTACCTCGCCATTGTGCCCAGCACGGATGAATTTTGGTATGGGTACCAATTTTATCCGTGCCGTGCCAAAAATTTCACAGTGTCTGTGGGGCTCCATGTGAGCATAAAACCTGTAATTTCTAGCAATAAATCTAGCAATAACGGGACAATGGGAAAACGGGATCTACGAATAATTTAAGATAAGGGCCCTTAGTTAAAAAACTACATCAAATTCTCTAATTGTATTTATATTCTTTTCACAAGTGCAACGCAAGCTACAAAAATATAGATAACATCGAAAGCCAATAGCAGACTTACATAAATATTTTCTTTATCAGTGACTTTGCAAAATCGAATACTCTTGGGAAATATGAAACATATCTAGGAACTTGATGATTTCCCCTACAAAATAAAATACGATTTTAAACAATGTCAGATGTAGATAACGGTAAAACTTTAAAGAAGTCACTTTTGAAAAAATCTAAAATTAAACCAAAATTGCACTGAAATTTCAAGCAGGAATGTACAAAATCACGATGAGCTTTTATCGGATCAGGTGCACTGTCCTGAGAGCACCAAAGCTGCTCACTCTACCAAAATTTGGAGGATATTGAATGCTTGAGATACAATTTTATTTTCCTTCACAATATTTGCGACAGAACTTCTGAAAATTACGATAAGAATAAAGGTCTTTCACAGTAGCCAACTAATACGACACCGACAAATTCTTCAAGAGCATTATTACCGAAACTATGTCGGGTAAGTCAAAAAGGCATTGGCGTTGCCGAGATCTACGATCTTTGATTCTGAAAAGCTGAACTAACGCTCGTGCAGCAGCTTATAACTAATCGATTTCTAAATGCCTAAATCTTTTTGTCCATTCATGACGAGTCTCTAGAAAATTTGATCGAGGCTTTTTTATCGTTATCAGTGTTTTCGAGACCAAAAATTTTCAGAAACTCGCTTATAGCTCAAGGAACAGACAACAACAAAAATTGCAAAAACTTCTGGAATCTAATTCAAGATTTTAGCTAAAGATTAAGTTTAAAGATTAAAGATAAATCTTCAGAATCGGTCCAGTGTACGATTTATTGAGGCCTGTCAAAAGTGCATAGTTTTTTGGCGCACCAGGTAGAAATCTATTATGATTCACTGAAATTGGTAAATAATTCGCCACTTTTGATTGCAACTTTGAAATGAAGATTAAACATTATTTCTATAAATTTCTAACAAAAGAACAAATTAAATACTTTAAAGTTTCATAAATGAATTCGAATGAAATACTCACACACTAAATAATATATGATTTGATAATCCACTATCAACTACATTTTTAGGAAATAAATCCAGCCATACAACAGGATACCACATTGATACAAGTTTCCGCCATTTCACACCAACATCATATATATCTCTCCAACTAAATCTTTTGCCTTTCCAACCACGTAAACTAACTGTTGACTTCCAATATCTGAAAAAAATGCAATGAAATAACACGCAATATTTCATAATCAGTCAAAATTGACAATCAGTTAAATCGTAGCATTTTAACTTTTACCCAGGGCATCTTTAAACTTACGAAGTGGTGGGGAAATTCTCCACAAGCCCCATCAATGTCCGCACCAGTCATGTCCATTTTCTCCACCAGTGAAGAGCCCTTTTCAGTAAAAAACCTTTTCAGAATATCATGAATGTAGGTTGAAGAGACAGGCCCCAAGACGTCAATGAAACATATGCTTAATTTTGGTAAATTAGATACAAGATCTTACTTTAATGCTGTCTGTGCTACATCAATAACTGCTAGCCCCATCGCTTTATTGGTTCTCCAATTTGCCATAAATCCATCACTATGGTATTGTAATAGTTCATCAAATACTGACGCTCGGCAAAGAAGGATCTAAAAATATGGTCAAAAATTACAAAATGGAATATTTAATGATAAATTTGAAAGTGAAATGGGTATGCATGAATGTGTAATAAATGGAGGATGATGGGATGAACATCTTACCTTTGCATCATTCGATAATTCTGTAAAGCCTGTTCCTTCAACATCACTGGAAAGAAATAACAAGTGTAAATTAGATGTTGGTCTAACAACAGCTCTTGGCGTAAGGTGTGGGGGGGGGGGGATGAATCACAGTCGGGCAAAATGGGCCATTGACAAATTCGTGAATTCTACTTTTTATCATTGTCATCTGGTTGAAGAAAATCAGTTTCTATCATGAACAAAGATAATTTTATTCATTGAAAAGCTGCAAGTCTACGACCAAGGACACTTCGCCTCAATTTTAGAAGCAAAACATCAAGTGAACTATGTTTCCCCGATCTGATCCATTTGGTCCCATTCCACCCTATAATATTTTCTGATGGCAATTATATTTTGGGATCCTTCCGAACGTCTTTTAAAGATCCTTCCATCCTTTCCCATTTCACTTAGAGGCAAAGTTTTAGCAGATTTACAACTTACTCTATTTGTGGCTGAATTCCTGGTTGCTCTGTATAGTTCTGCAATAAAATGAAAATCTTTCTAACTTCTCAGCATCTTGGTCAAATCAAGAGACTATTTCCTTTCTTTCCTACTGCCAGTAAAACTTTTCAACAAATTCGACACATTTTAAAGTGGACAATTTAAGCTACAAATTTTGACAATTTTTACATTGCCCTTTTATAACAAAACAACGAGAGCACAGAATTATCAACACTGAGAAATTGCTCACCGAAAAATTCCTATCCTGGCATATTTATCGACACATTCATTGCCATCATACAATACGATTTCAAACACGAACTTCCTCACATTCAGTAACCCACCTCCTTGAAACTGTAATGCTTCCTGGTTGTGATTGTAAATTAATTGGATAATGAAAATATTTCTAATAAAGATGTACCAAACATATAATATAAGAAAAACAAAGTTCCCCAAACAAACCTTAGCATTCCATGGAAGATTCTTCACCCACATTTCCCGCATATCATCTGCAAGATCATCTTCGAATCTATATTCATGTAGTGGTGCGTCCAGGCGAGAATGAAGGTAACGCGAGAATTCTATTGAAAGAAAAAGCATCTAGGAGTAAGTCACATCCATATATCGTAAGGATCTTTTTACACCAATTGGGAGCAAAAGGCATTGGTAAGTAGAAACTGTAGCATTTCTATTCGCTCATGAAATTTTGATTCTATCTGTGCATACTTCATTAAATTCAACGCAGTAAAGAAACACTGATATAATTCATACCTTCTCAAACTTACAAAAGAACAAACGAAACACTGATATAATTCATTGTAATAAAATAAATTTGTGAGTTTCCCCCTACAAATCATACTGGACAAGGAATACAAAAATGTCAAAATAAGATCAAAATCGGAAAGAGAGGAATAAAGAGAATATTAACTGGGTAGATATTTATTCAAATTTTAGAGAAGGTGATCTCAAAGGTGAACGGACAGGCATTATGTTGATGGTTGCCATTTCATATTTCATATTTCAATATTTATCTAAGGGAGGGTAGCCCTTCAACACAGGTGTTCATTTTGAAGGGGCCCTCCCATAAAATACATATACAATTAAAACTAAACTAAATTACAATAACCTGAATCTTAAAACTATTAAAAAAACCATAATGCTAAAAACCTATTTACAAAATTCAAAATTCACAATTAAAATAAAGATAATCGATCATCATCCTATAAAGTTTGCTTGAAAGATTGAAAGTCCATTTATAGTGTTTATGAATTCCTGTCTAAAGTTAAATGCAAAAACAGCTTTGAAATCTGGTTGAAGAAGAAATAGTTTAATGTGATACCCGGCATTCTAAAATACATTGTTCATGGAGGATCAAAGCAAAACAGTTTTCAACACGATGAAATATTCTAAACATTGCCCTGAACGTTGATTAAAAAAATATTTTCACTTTAATTTTGATTCAATGAAAAGAAATAATCTCACCTCGTAAATAAAATGACTGACTATATTCTGGTACAAAAGTTGTCCCTAAATTTGATATCATAACCTGCAAAACATATAAATAATTGTCGTTATATTTTGCTGTAGAAATAATCAATAGAACTGCTAGGCTCAAAAAGACAATTTTGCAGGTCGCAATTTTTTTCAAACGAGGCAACTTGTGCTGAGTGCCTAAATTTTTGCCGTCTCCTCCCAACTATTCGAAGCTCGACTACTTTGCTGTGCCACGGCAAGGATCAATCATCCAGTTTACCAATTAATTAATTAATTAGTTAATCAATCAATTAATCAATTAACTAATCAATCAATCAACTAACTAACTTCTACGAAACTGACATCTGACGATAATATTCAGCAAATGGATCAGTTAGTCAACGCTTTTTCAATCTTGTATCACACTAATACTTTTAAGTAAAGCTTGAATATCGCACCTTTGTGGACGTCTTTACGCTATCNTCAAAAATTACCTCAAAAAAGAAGGAATTTTCAAATATGTGCAAGACCGAATGAATGATTTATTGATTACAATGATGATTTGCAAAAGTAAGCTACAATGAATATCGCTGAAAGCATCCAGGCGAAGAGCTACATACTGAAATAGTGAAATGACCTAGATACTATCCAATAGCATAGTGAAATCTAATAAAAAGCGGCGTAACTACACCGTACAAAACATCGGTGCTCGCATGTCGAAGAACCTTCCTCCTTCTTTAAAGTCAACTTCAAAACATAAAAATTTCAGTAAAAAACTTAAAGAAAACATCATCTCCACATAACAAAATTAACTACAAATTTTTTAATGATTAAGACTTACGAACCAACATTGATCTCTTACTAACACAAATATATCATACTGTTGATTTTTTTAGCTGTGTACTATGACGTAATTTTTTCTTTTTTCACATATCCTTTTAAGAATTTAATTTATGGCCCAGGCTAGATAAGCTCTGCTTCTCTTGGGCCGTGTAGAATACACATTTTGTATCTTACATTGTATTAGGATGTTGAATTCTGCAAATAAAATTGAATTGAATTGAATCGGCGTCCATCAGTACTTGAGAAAGCCTACCGCAAGTATTGTTTTATCCATCTATAGCCCAAAAGTTTAATAATTCAGCTTGTCACAATCGGCAGGTACGTTTAACATGAAAGTGGCTAAACACACGAAAAAACCTGCACTTGTAAGCACCTGTAAGCATTGGGTTCAGTGCTGTAGAGCTGGGGGACTCAGGGGGGCTTAGCCCCCTAGTTATTTTTTGGTTATTTTGGGGGGACCTTAGCCCCCCTAGTTATTTCAACAAAGTTATAATTTTCTGTTGAAATACTGTAAATATCTTTGTTCTTACAAGCTGTTTCTTATTAAAATAACAGTACTGTATAACAAGAATAGAATTTCCACCACAAAATATCATTAGCAAAATGTTTCAAGCCGTTGTCAATCATGATCTTCATCGACTAGATATCTAAATATCATTATAATATATTCATCAATTAAATAGTGTACTTTTTACAATACACTCATTTTTTATAAGAAATTTGGCCCTAAACTTTGTAGTATAGGGTTTCTTAACTTTGTGCCCAATTATTATTGTAAAGTTTCTTGTACAGTCTTTCATAAAATTGAATTTTACAATGTATCAAAATTCACCGAGGACTACTTTTTGAAGCAAGAATCACAATAAAAACCAAATCATAAACGAAAATGAGACTTTTTAGTATCATTTGGGTTGGCAATACATTTTCTGTTTAAAAAACTTTGCAGCTCACAACTAAAATTGAAAAAGTGTCATAACTTTTAATTAACCTCTGATCGTTTCTAGTGGAGTTTCTTGATTTTCTGGAAGAGGCTACTAAAATTTCTTATAAGAGGTTTCTTATAAAAGTAATGAATGTAGGGGCATTTTCCGGCAATGTAAAGGGCGAGGTCTCAAAAAATTTCTCAGGGGCCAGCCCCTGGACCCCCTCCCCCAATTGTACTCGCTCCGCTCGCAGCCCCCAAATATGAAGTTTGTTTTGACGGGCCTGCTACCTGAGCCCCCTAGATATCGATCCAGCTCTACACCACTGATTGGGTTCAAAATGTTGCTCAGGTGTTGAGGCACGATCAGTAGTTAAATTATCCAAATAGAAACGGAGGAAATGAAACAGAAATTGAAGGGGCTATTTCTGTCTTTCACAACGACAAGTTATTCAAGGTAGCAAAGATAGCACAAATTTTCTGACATCTTGAGGCTTTCCAGTGGGACCAGCTCCTAACTGGCGCAAACTTCGATAGACTATGGGACCAAAACTGAAAGCACGGGTGAAAATGATATACTGAAAGCTAGACCTGTGAAATTTGAACTTTTCGAAAAGAGAGTTCGAAAATTTGAGTAGTTTTCATGTATCTTTAACAAGCCCTTTGGTATGGCCAACATATGAACCTACTGCAATTTGGACCAAAATAAGCTTTTTTCTATGTTAAAAATTAGCAATGGATACAGGATGCTGGACGGAAAAAATCTATTGCTTAAACCTAAAAACTGAAACACAAAGATGTATACCTTTGTCCAGACAGCGTGAGCAAGGCTCCGTCTAATTGTGACGATTTCCTTCTAGTGCTTGGAATTTGAAGTGCAACTGCAAAAGCAGCATGTAGTGTAGGTGAAGCTTTCTGGAAGATAAGATATGGAAAATTTTATATGTTGCTATCAAAAACGAGCAATCGGGGAAAAGGAGATTTTTTCTCAGGTATGGTAGGAGACCAAGTTTACTCGAAAAATTTCATTTCCATTCACTAAGAAATAAATGTTCTGTATAACGTATGAAAGAACAATATATGGGCCATGAAGAAAAATTCAGTTAGAGAAACCATTCTAGATGGAGAATTCGTTATTGTCTTGTAGTTTTGCAACAAATAGTAATCAAGCATTCATAACCTGCACTTTTGATGTTGATCAGGGCTAAAATTCGAACGCAGACAATGTTTATACTTGCATTGATTTAAAAAACAATGTTGCCAAAACCGCTAAACTTACTGCAACAGTTAAAAGTAGTCGACATACCCTCAACACTGATACAAATTCTTTAACATCAGTTGCTTTTTGTATCTGATCTTGTGCTTTCGAAGATAATTTTTGTCTGTATAAATATGTATAGATATAATCATTAAAATTAACGCACATACTTTGCAGTCTCTGTTTTCTTTGTATGACAATCTAAAGTCCACTCATTTGCGAAAGATGGATGCAATATATTTTGGGACAATTTTCATCTTTAAAAATTGTAATTTTCACTACGTAGTAATTTTCAGCGAAATCCTGCCGAAAAAAGTTGCCTGGTAAAATGGAGTTTTGTCACTGTAGCAGAAAAAAAGAGAGTAAAATAAGGACAAGTTCACGTCTAAATTTTTACCCGCGCTCAGACTACCTCACCATTGTGCCTAGCACAGATGAATTTTGGTATGAGTACCAATTTTATCCATGCCGTGCCAAAAATTTCACAGTGTCTGTGGGGCTCTATGTGAGCATAAAACCTGTAATTTCTAGCAATAAATCTAGCAATAACGACAACGGGAAAACGGGATTTACGACTAATTTAAGATAAGGGTCCTTAGTTAAAAAACTACATCAAATTCTCTAATTATATTTATATTCTTTTCACAAGTGCAACGCAAGCTACGAAAATATAGATAACATCGAAAGCCAATAGCAGACTTACATAAATATTTTCTTTATCAGTGACTTTGCAAAATCGAATACTCTTGGGAAATATGAAACATATNACCTAATTTATGCAAATGAAATAGTCCACTTTATCTAGATTCCCGCTGGCTTAAACGTGTTCCTAAATTCAGGCATTTTCAGTTAACCAAGAACAACATGCTGTTTTTTTATCGGTTGGTAATCTTGGATCCGCTAAAACTCAATCAAACTCCTATCTATTTTTCAAGCAGACCCAAACGTGGTCTATCTGTAGACCTAAAATCAAAGAACCTAAATAGTAACAGACCCGAGAAAATTTATCCTAGACCCAAAAATTATGGGTAGACCCAACTCAAAAAGTGCCTTGGGTCTGACTTGGACACCCCGTATAATATACATGTTTATACAGGGTAAAACCTTATCAGTACAAAAAAGTACTGCTATCAACAAGGGCCCTGTTAAAATAAAAATGCAATACAAAATAAAAATATTACGATGTAAAACTGGTTGAAGTAATTACAAGAATATTTACAAGAAATCGTTTTGACAAGAATACCTTATTGACAAGAAATCGTTTTTTGTTTTTTAGGTATAATAATCCTTCAGTCTATATCTAAATAGAACAATCGAGTTCAAGGAACGAATCTCCAGTGAAAGTTTGTTGTAACAACGAGGTCCTTGGAACAAAAAAGATTTCCTTGCAGCTCCAGTTCTCAACAATGGCAAACGAAGAGTTGCGTTATTATTTCTTGTCTTATAGTTATGACTTACTTCATCCGCATAGGATGAAAAAGCAGGAATACTTGTTCCTTGTATGCATTTGAAAATAAGACATGCAGCTTTCAATATCTTGTGGTTGAGGATACTGCAGAATCTGTTCTCTCTATTTTGATTTTCTCGGTAGCATATGATCTTTTGTGCCTTTTCCTGGAGATTTTCAAACTTCTGCGTCATTGTATCTGATAGTTTAAGGACTGGTGTTGAACAGTATAGTATCGTTGGCAATACATGAGCACTGTACACCGATTTTGCAGCAAACATTGACATTGATTTTCTCATTCTTGCTAGAAGCTTGATTCGAGCTGTAGCCTTTTTATACACCTTATGCAAATGGTCACTCATGATCTCTTGGTCACAGTATGATCTCAAATGAGTCTCATTTGGTCACAGTATGATCTCTTACCTCCACTACTAGATCAAATTGTTTCACAGCATCTTCAAAGTTGCACTTGTCCAGTTCATTGAAACCTTTCACTAGAAATAAAAGAGTTTGAATCTTTTTATTAAATAACCTGTGTTTCATTTATGAGAACAATGAAGTGATCTTGGTGATTTTGAAGATTTACAGAACAGGCATTGTGCACATTAACATGACAAAAATTCTTAAGAATTCTTCGCATTCTGACAAGACTTCTTGAGTTATATGAGAGATTGTAAATTTTTACTTAAGAAAATAAAAACATTCTCAAGAATTCTTGAGAATTCTTAAGGCACGAAAACCATGTAAATATGTCCATGGTCTGTACTGTATCATCTTACTTTAAATGCCAACCAAATGATTATGAATCTAAATCATAATTTTGCAATAATAAAATCATATATATAAAGCTTATATAGTCGAGATTAAAATTGTTAAAATCTGTTTTTATTTATGTGGTATGGTATGGAGAATAGCTCTGCAATCATATTGTTGGAATCGTATATGAAGCTGATCCTTTTTGTACAGTAACTTACGATATATTTCCTGTGCTTTATAAATAAGTAATAAATAAATTCCCTCCATTGGCCAATTTCCAGATCTAGGTGCATTGTACAGTATATACAATATTACTTACTTATTTTCTCTGACTTACTACTGTAAGTTAGCAACTAAACATACCAAGTGTCTTCTCAGTTTCTTTATCACCTATATGCCATTTCCCTCTTTGTTCGATGAATGAAACTGTTGGCTGCAAAAAAATACAACCATAACATATTAAGTGTAAGAATATCATCACCAGGCATGCTGTACTAACAACTTGTATCTTTGTTTTTGTTGCTTTATGTTGCACTGACATTGGGCTGCCTGCATGACTTACAATTACCATTAGGGAGCATTAAGCCTTTAAATTGTCTTACTTGGTATGGACAAAATATATGCTTCCACAATACATAAACTTTCCATCATTCTTCACAAAACTTTTTATGGAAGACAGTACCTTCCGAATGTTAAAATCTTATAAAAATTCCTGAGTGTTCAAAATCCACTGTTCTGTAGAATCGTAAAGGTTTCTTCACATACCAAAAACAGGGAAAGACAGCAATAACAAAAAGCAATAGAGACAGCAATAACAAAAAGCAATAAAGACAGCAATAACAAAAAGCAATAGAGACAGCAATAACAAAAAGCAATAGAGACAGCAATAACAAAAAGCAATAGAGACAGCAATAACAAAAAGCAATAGAGACAGCAATAACAAAAAGCAATAAAGCATGAATCATACAAATACTTACACTTTTCTCCAAGTCAGTCTGAATTATACAGCCTGTGTATATAAGTACAAAGGAACTAAGAATTTACTGTAAATATAAACTGATATTAAACTGATATACCCTAAAAATAGTTCAAAGGTTTGTATAGAACTACTGTACATACACTGGTCAGCTTAAATTCCATTTGCGTGAAGCATACAGTAGAAAAGTGCCCTGGCAATTTTACATTAATTCACAAGTTATATATCTACTTTTTGGGCTTATTTCAAGAATGAAAAGTCTGCACTAGATTAGAAGATTTGACATGCGCGGGGGATTTAATTGCCCGTGCATTTAAATGTTATCCACACTACCATTCGCGTATTTTTTATGAATAACTTTCCTCTGCACATTTTAATCAATTGGTAAATTGCTTTCATTGATTATTAATATGATATTGTTTAATCTACTATATGTTTTGCACTTACCGTATTTCCTCTAATAAGCACCCCTGGCGTTTATTAATTTTCGAAGGAATTCGGTGTGGCATTTACTAGAGGGAGTGGTTTATTAAATAGTCGAAAAATTGATAGCAATTATGACTCATGAGCAAATCACATAATCTTCTAATTTACGCAATTATTTCACAAGAATTGTGCATTGAGGATTAGAGATAATTTGAAAGAATATATGTAGGGAAGAAATCCTCTGAACAATGCTTTTTGAATCTCTTTTGGCTAATTTAAAAACAAAATTAATTTACATGCTGACTATTTGGCTGTCGTCATGTCACACACTATTTCACAATCATTTCTCAACAATAGCCAGTCTGAAGAAGTTTCTTTTGTGCTTTAGTGTATATTTTGAATTGCCTATTGAAAATCTCCTAACATAACATAACATAACATAACATAACATAACATAACATAACATAACATAACATAACATAACATAACATAACATAACATAACATAACATANGATTTCCTTGCTAAGGATTTAGTCCTTACCTGATTATAGACGTTCAAGGTAGCCTTAAGTATTCTTATTTCCAAAAACACTTCAGATGTATACTGAAACTAATTTAACTTAAAACTAAGTTAACTAAGTTTCAGTATATTTCTGAATTTTCTTTCAATTTTTCATATGCTACCGTGAATTAGCTCTTGAATTAAAATTCAAAATACTGTAATGGGTTATCCTGCAGACCAATCAAATTTTGAATCTAATCAAAGAAGACGGTTCAGTGCTGAGGAGCTGAGAGAAAAAGGAACCACTAACAGCAGCGAGGAATTAACGTAAATTGTTATCAATAATGTCCTTTGCTGCAAATCATGGAATGGCAATAACAAGAGATCCTTCGTTCACCCTTAAGATTGGATGCCCCGACGTATGCTTTATGGCAGGTTTTAGCTTGTTTTTAAAGGTTGAAGTGAACTATGATATAAATAATGGTGTAAAATCGTTCTTATCAGCAATCAGCGTGTATAAAGAATGTCGGGGAACGCTGTATGCGTCTAGGCGTTTTTATCTGGTGATTTACTCACATCATTTTTGAATGCAATAATCCCAGCCAACACATGAGCATGACCATCAGGTTGTAAATCTATGACAGCTTTTGCAGTCTCTAGAGACTTCTTGATGTCACCTGATCGGAACTGCACCTGAAAAAAATAAATATTGAAGATATGAATATGGCAGAATTGCCTAAAATCTTCAGGGAAAATTCCAGCAGTTTGAAAAAGAAGTAAAATTCCTGTTTACTACTGATCATAAATGCTTTACAAATATCTGTCAATGTATATACAAATATTTGTTAACAGAGAAATAGACACGTATTCGAAATTGTTATCTTATTGAACCTGTAATCTTGTTTGGTTCGAAACTCTGCTTCTAATAAGGCTTAATGTTTCAGAAGATCGCTTAGTGAAACAAACCTGATTTTATACTTTTGCCGAACTGATATGTTTGTGCTTTTAATGACTTATGTCATCTAACAACGTGCTTTGCTATTGATATGATATAGCAATAGAAATCCCATATAAATCAAAGGATTAAGTGGAATTACATAAAGAATAATGTAGCGCAGGACTTACTTCTGCCATTGCTTGCAAACAAATAGCATTGCTTGGCTTCATTCGAAGAGCTTTCTCAACACCTCTCATGGACTCCTCCATACTTTTATTGATCTAGAAAAAATTCAAAACTTAGTCACAATAGTGTGGTCAATTTAGGGTACATCTGTGGATTGACAAAACATAATGGTAACTTAACTATGATATGGAAAATCTCTGACAATTCGAAATAACAATAACAATGACTATTTCTTTCTTTCTCTTTGCTTTAAAAATATCAAGTAAAACGTGAGATTGCGAGAACATAAAAACAGGCATAGAGATAAGGACGACAAGTAGTTCTAAGTTTTATTATAGAAAAAGGGCAAGAGGCAATGAGACAGGAAGAAGGAAAAGAAAAAATACAAGTTACTGCAAAGATGGCAGAGAAGAGAAAGACTTGCAGTTTGGAAGCTGAACATAGAACACAAGAAGAGCACTTCTGATAATCATTCAACTATCACATACCTTGAAAATTAAAAAGGGGCCAATAATGTAACAATGGTATATATATATCTGTTGCTTTGATTACAAAGTGATTAATGATTACAAACAAAGGGAATTCTATGGTTGGTCAAGTGCTAAACATAAACAAAGCAAGTGGCAAAATTCCTTGAAACCTGAGTGGCTAATTCACTTACTGTACATGCTAAAAGAGATTGCCAAGAGAAGGCTAAATCAAGATATTTCATTCACTTACTCCAGAAGTCGAAAAGAAGGCAATAGAATTATGATATATTTTCATAGGTAACTAAAACATTCAATGCTCATCTTGTGAATTAGATACATGAAAAGCCAGACGCAAATGTTAAGATCTACCCTTCTTCTTCCAATATAAACCTACTTCTTCTCTTAATGACACCTTTCAGAAGCACAGCAAGTGAATCAGTCATCCAGGTTTTGGGGCAGTTTGCAGCAAGCTTTACTTATATTTACTTGATGACTTGATCACTCATCAATATCAGTCCCTTTGTCTGCAATTGCAAGTCACTTTGCATTGGGGTCTTAACTGAAAGCAACAGATGCCATTGTACATTATCTACCCTTGCTTCCAAAAATGAATTTCTCATTACTTACCAGAGAACCCTTTCTTGCAACAGTGACAGACTTGCCTAAGTATGCCAACCAAGTGTCTTGATTGCTGTCCTTCTGTTGAACAAATGAGGAGATATTTTCTCAGACAAGAAAAATTCATGTTGTGGTCTAAACTAAAGTCTGTCTCAAATTAGATGTCATATGAAAATTTCAGCGAATAAAAACAATGGAAGTCCTTTGCATGAGCAATTTTGCATTATCGCAGATGTCAAGTGACATCTAATTTGAGATAGACTGTAGCTCTAAAAATACCATCATCGAATAATAGAGCCAGCTATTTACATTTAATGAATTTGTTGATAAAAATTATCCTCTCACAGGTGAACAAAGAAAAATCCGACCCTGTTTTTCATATTCTCACATCAGAAATGAATTTCATCTTGGAGTGGACCTTTCACAGTAGCTACTCTGAAAAAGATTCTGAAGGTGTCGTGACGATGTATTGTAATCCACTGACTTTGCAGCCAGAACGTCAGGCATACGGGGTCAAACCCCACCACCAGCTCTCGAGCGTCATGACAAGGGTTCCCAGACTCGATTAGCGCTTAGATACTTCTGCGATCCCAGCGCTTGGCGCTAAAAACAGCACCTTCACCTTCATTCTGGATTGAGTGACAGGATAGATTCTGGATAGAGTGACAGGTTTTCTAAATTTTGGAGGAATTTGCTGCATTTTCAAATACACAATGATGATAGAAGCTCTCCCACAGACCATTCAGATCTTTTGAATCAAAAATGAATAATTGTTGGTTGATCCAGACTCTTTTGCAGAATAGTCTGTTTTGAAGTTACTATTCTATTTTGCAGAGTAGAAATCTACAGTATGATCTCTTACCTCCACTACCAGATCAAATTGTTTTACAGCATCTTCAAAGTTGCACTTGTCCAGTTCATTGAAACCTTTCACTAGAAATAAAACAGCACAAGAGTTTGAATCTTTTTATTAAATAACCTGTGTTTCCTTTATGAGAACAATGAAATGATCTTGGTGATTTTGAAGATTTACAGAACAAGCATTGTGCACATTAACATGACAAAAATTCTTAAGAATTCTTCGCATTCTGACAAGACTTCTTGAGTCATATGAGAGATTGCAAATTTTTTACTTAAGAAACTAAAAACATTCTCAAGAATTCTTGAGAATTCTTTAAGCAGGAAAACCATGTAAATATGTCCATGGCCTGAACTGTATCATCTTACTTTATATACCAACCAAATGATTATGAATCTAAATCATAATTTTGCAATAATAAAATCATATAAAGCTTATACAGTCGAGATTAAAATGGTTAAAATCTGTTTTCATATATCTGGTATGGTATGGCATGGAGAATAGCTCTGCAATCATATTGTTGGATTCGTACATGAAGCTGATCCTTTTTGTGCAGTAACTTACGATATATTTTATAAATAAGTAATAAATAAATTCCCTCCATTGGCCAAATTCCAGATCAAGGTCCATTGTACCACAGTATATACAATATTACTTACTTATTTTCTCTGACTTACTACTTACTAGCAACTAAACATACCAAGTGTCTTCTCAGTTTCTTTATCACCTATATGCCATTTCCCTCTTTGTTCGATGAATGAAACTGTTGGCTGCAACAAAAATACAACCATAACATATTAAGTGTAAGAATATCATCACCGGGCATGCTGTACTAACAACTTGTATCTTTGTTTTATGTTGCTTTATGTTGCACTGACATTGGGCTGCCTGCATGACTTACAATTACCATTAGGGAGCATTAAGCCTTTGAATTGTCTTACTTAGTATGGACAAAATTTATGCTTCCACAATACATAAACTTTCCATCATTCTCCACAAAACTTTTTATGGAAGACAGTACCTTCCGAATGTTAAAATCTTATAAAAATTCCCGAGTAGGGGTGTACCGGATCAGGATTTTCAGAATCCGGACAGAACCGGATTTACCAGACTTTTCCATGGAGTCCAGCCAGATAATACGGCTAGAATTTGCCGGATAATCCGGCCATTACCGGATTTTCCTATACCAAAAGTTTTCGAGATTCGTCCAAAAAAATGTTAGGCAACAACAACGAAAACTAAAAATGTTCATAAAGATATCTAACAGACTTACAGTCTTGTAATCTAGCGATGCTAAGCACTTATATTTCAAATCCGTTTTTAAAGTTTTTGTTACATCATAAAATAGAATAAAGTGAATATTTTCTTGAAAAATTGTACGAGATTTATCAATGCAAAATTATTTGAATGAGTATCTGAGAGGTATTTCTTCAAGCTTGAAGAAATCCCTTAACAAACTCATTTATGAAAAACTAGTACTATGATGGCCGAAATATTAAGAACCTCTTGTACTATGCTTGCAAATAGACAATAAAGAGACTATTTTGAGATTTGTGCTTGATTACGTTGCATGATTTGTTCTGCTATTTGGCTTAGAATTCTTGTTGTTTGTTTTATTCAATCATATATACTGACTTTGCCATCCTCTGCATGTTGTCTCAGTTCTAAATGAAATTCTTGAAAATCCGGTAGCTGGCCGGACTTCAAACAAAAATCCAGCCGGAACCGGATTTTTGAAAAATCGGTGATCCGGCGCCGGATTATCCGGCCTACCGGATATCCGGTAAATCCCTATTCCCGAGTGTTCAAAATCCACTGTTCTGTAAGAATCGTAAAGGTTTCTTCATATACCAAAACAGGGAAAGACAGCAATATCAAAAAGCAATAGAGACAGCAATAACAAAAAGCAATAAAGACAGCAATAACAAAAAGCAATAAACAGCCATTCCATAGTGACTCGCGTGACCAAGTCACACATATAACTAGCTGTCTACTAAAATTTTATTGATTTTTCAAAGATTTTGATACAGTGGTAGAATGCCCTTAAGCCATTCTCTATGCTGACAATCTTTTCCCAAAAAAGACATGCTTACTAATGCAAATTTTTTGGTTTATTTGGTGTGACTCGTGTGACCGTCACATTTGCAAATTCTTGACTTGAAGTTATTAATCTTAATTTTCCTGAGAAAGTTTAACATCTTTTTTGACAAACCTTTTTGAGAAGTGGCCAGTGGTCATTAAGCTACCACATGAGCATAAAATTTGATTTAAAATATGGTTGCTTTCAGAAATAACAGAACCAATGCAGCGTGACTCGTGTGACCCAAAAATGTGACTCGCGTGACAAATGAGAATTACGTAAAGAAAACTCAGTTTAAATCTTTTGCTGGAAGTGTAACATTAAAAAGAGAACTTTTTTACAGAACTGTGACCCAAATAGGGTCACAAACTTCAATAACCTGACAAATTTTGTCCTTTTAAAGTTGGTTTTCAGGCTTCTCAAAATCTCTCAAAGGCTTCCTATATGTTTGCAAAATCTTGTTCTGTCAAATTTACTGTTGAGCTTTTTCATGGAAAACCAGTATTTTTTAAATGTTTATAACCAGTATAGACCTTGTACCCAAATAAACATACAATTTTCTTTATATTTTCTACCTAAAATCAACTCTAAAGACCAGTTTTCTACTGTGACTCATGTTTCGTGACTCGCGTGACCAAACTTGAGGGTGATTTTTTACAAAAATTACCGAAGTGATCAATTTCAATTTAAGGGTCAGCATGGACATTTGTATGAAGACCAAACTAAGGTCTAATGATGAAAAAAAAA
>REGM01000025.1:181627-200810 GCA_004194415.1 Aurelia aurita | reverse complement strand
TTGCAACACATAATCAACGAATTTTTTCAAAATAATTAATATAGCATAAAAAAGCTGAAATTCTCCCGTTTCTTATGGTGTAATTTTATTCTGAGTTTGTTTGGTTTTGGAAGGGTGGTTGATCCACGGGGAAGGAGCACAGGTGACATTCGTCTGTGGCATTCGCTTTTTTTCAAATTATTCCCTATTATTCCCCCTTCCTCGTGGATCAACCACCCTTCCAAAACCAAACAAACTCAGAATAAAATTTCACCATAAGAAACGGGAGAATTTCAGCTTTAATTTGATATATTAGTTATTTTGAAAAAATTCGTTGATTATGTGTTGCAAAACGAATGTCACCTGTGACCTGTGCTACTAATCATTAGATGTGGAGGAGCATGCAAAGGAGGCTCGTTACCATAGCAGTCAAACGCGGAAATTGTATCACAACAACAAAACACCAGTAGAAATTTTCAGCGACGTTGTTTTATCACAAGTTTGCTTTTGTTGGATAAGCGAAAACGGCAGACACAAAGATATCACCGAGAATAATGGATTACTTAAACGTCCGAGCAACGAGGTTAGTTGTCTCAATCTTAGAACGATCTATTTTTTCTGAAGGAATTGTAAGGCCAGACCAGATGCATCTTAGACTTATATAGAAAATAAATTTAGGCTAAATTAGGCCATGGCCATTGACTTAAAAATATTCAAGTGGGTAAATATCTAGAGCATCTAGAAAGAAGAAACAGTTTTCTTGTGATCTTATTCCATTTTCAACATGTCCAGGATAGGCCTAGTATGTCTCTGACATCTTTCATATTTTTCAGTATTCCAGTATTCTCAAGGTATCATCCTGTGATTCCCAAGAGATACACCCAAGCATTCAAACTTGATATGAAGAACAGAAATCTTATCGTTGAGGTAGGTATCATTATTAATTGCTAATTAAAACCATATATTGACCTTTTAATATTTAGGGACAAATACATTCCCAACTATTGCAAAATAAATCACCCTGAGTCGAAGATAAAAGTTTTGGGATAATAGTTCCAGCAAATCAATTAAGGTTAAGGACCCACGCAAATTGTGTGCCTTGACCACACCAAGAGTAGTCCTGAAAAGTTCTCAAACTAACATGAAATCTCCAAAGTTATAGTCTTAAAAGTCTCACAACTTTCGTGTCGCAGAAATAGAGTAACATCTCTATCAGCAAATATCTATATAATAGTGCGAAAATAAGCTATACATGTTTGAAACATGTTTTGTTTCTGGAAAAAATTACTTGTCACAAGAAATTTGAGACATTTGACTAGCTTCGGGGCGAAAATTTTTTACGATTCCGGGCTTCTCCCAAAGTTTTGTAGGAAAAAATGTAGATTACCTGTCAGCTTCAAAATCCTGTAGAGCCTATTTCGATTGCGTTTTAGGCATTTTCGTACATTTACACTCAGTTTCGCTTTTCAGGGCAATATCAATTTTTTTACATCAAATTTCAAGATCATGCCATGGATAAGGGCTTCCTTGAGCCTGATTCAATTGCTCTCTATTTTCAATTTTCTTGCAGAATTGCAAGATTGCTGGACTTCATTATGGCCCTCACGAAACAT
This sequence comes from Aurelia aurita, assembly GCA_004194415.1. Taxonomy (NCBI): domain Eukaryota; kingdom Metazoa; phylum Cnidaria; class Scyphozoa; order Semaeostomeae; family Ulmaridae; genus Aurelia; species Aurelia aurita. The sequence goes on along the minus strand of REGM01000025.1, from coordinate 199,218 downwards.
CACTTTACTTAGAGAAACGAGGTAATGCTTTCAAATTGATTGTTGACACTTAGATTATTTGCTTTAGACTCCCATGGTTACGGTTGGCATTTGCCAGTTCGGATCGTTTCTTTTTCTTCAACACGGACCCAACGCTATATACTGTATTTCAAAATAGTTTTCGTTTCCTTTCGACGAATTACATCCCTTTACTGCATTTTGCTCCTTCACAATTGATCTTAAGCTTCTTTTGAGAAGGCATTCAGTAAACACATATATTTGGAAGAAACTAAAAATTTTAACCAGTACTGAAATTTTCTTAAAATTATCAGATTTTGAGTACTCGGAGTTTCTTACGAATTTCTTTCGAGTTCCATATAACAATCTTCATGTTTTGCCCTCGTGAACATTTCAAAACAAAGCTTTTTTAAGCCTTTCCAGTGTTTAGACATTACTCATGTACTTTCCAACCGAGTAACAGGACAAAGGGAAACAAGTGAAAATAAAGTAAAAATATGTTAAGGATATCCTTGACTGAAATATATAGTTGCGTACATAATGTTCTCAAAGTACTGGAGTTTCTTATTTTTAGCGATATGACAGTTGAATTTCTTACAAGCAGTTTCTTATAAAAAAAATACATGCAATGGTAAATGTAAATGCGTGATTTTCTCCTAAATTTGTACACGAAAAAGGGTACACTTTAAAAAGACTATCGACAAATTGTCAAAGTCATATCCATATCAATTTTCATTCAGTCATTGGTCTAACCAAGTAAAGTTTAAAGAAAGAAAGGGTCCACTGGACTTGCCCAAGTCCAAGGGTCCACCTAAGTGGCGTCTCTGATTGTACTGCCAAGTGAAGAGTTATCCCGAACATCCGCTGACTCAAATGGTCTCTTATTTCAAGATGGCAGAAGTCAGCATTAGGAGTGTCCGTGTCGTGTAGCCAAAATACATTGCAGCACATGTGCTCGAGAGCACCATGGTTTGGAGGTTTTCGTGAAAGAAATCCAAACAAATGCGACGTATTAACCAAAGAAAAAATCTTGAACAGTGTGTTGAATAGACGATTACAAAAAAGATGGCGTCGGGGAGCATTTGACCAAGATGCATTGCGTTCTATAATGGAATCAACAGTGATCCTATAGAAATTTGATCATTAAACGCAATGCATCTTGGTCAAATTCCCCCGATGCTATCTTTTCCGTAATCGTCTAATAGACAAACAAAACTGGACAAACCTTCAACACAACCACAAAACAAAACTCTAATAATTTCAGAGTCGAATCAAGTTTCTGATATATTTTAATACAGAATGCCAATTTAGAGTTAAGTTTAGCACCTTGTTTTAATGAATCTGGAGAGTAATTGCTAATGCTACGTCATGACACAAAAAGGTCAAAATATGAGGTTACTTCAAAACAAGAGCATTTTATGGGCCTTAACGTGCACTTAAACTGTTAAGGTATGCGAAACTGATTCCGAAACGGTTCCAGCCTACTTATCTTATTTTCCAGAACAGGAAGAAGATCATTGAATATGACTGAAGCTATGAAAATGAAGCTAAAGCCATTTCCTGCGTCTTTAAAAATGGTGGTGTTCAGGACCGGGTTAGGCATGTATCCGTGAGAAAAGCTACGGGCTGAAAATCAAAATGCTGTTCAGTGCCACAAATTTTGTCTCCGAGCAATTTCTGGCAGATAATTTTGACGTTTGTTGTTGTGAATTGCTTTTAAACTTGTTTTTCGGTGGAGAGGTGAACTTGAAATCATTTTAGAGTACTAAAAATCGGCGATAAGGTTATGATAATGTTAGTGATCATAATCTATATGACATTTTCTTGATTTTAGAACGATTTAGCTGTGCAGAGCCACGCCCAAGAGTGAAAGCCAAGAGTTTTCCAATACCACGTGATATTCAGCTACGACCAGAATTCCATTCGCCTCTTTCCAAGTATCAAAGCAGCCTCTTATTCAGGATGTCATCCACTGCCTAATCCAAAAAATAATGTATGAAAATATCACCTTTATACACTTAAAACTAAGCATATTTTTTACACTATGTTCATTTGTATTTCGTAGTAAAACTGCCGTTTTAAGCACCTGCATATTTGGAAGTACTTCTTTTTTCACCAAGATCAGGCACACATATCCTTGCGTTATCTTTTGCGTCATTTCTCTCTCAGAAATTAAATGAATATATGAGAACTTTGAGCCGGTGCAAAGTAGAAATTGCTGACATATAAATGGGACGTAGCTGCGATGCAGTTATAGCTTTTTGATGTGTTTCATTTCCTTTTGCTCCTCCCAAAATGATTGTTCGTCATTGCTCTAAAGGCAAACGACTAGTAACAAAGGTTCCTCCCCAATTCCCTATCATCCGGGGAGCACACTTGAGCGACAAAAAGCCCAGGCTTGTTGATATGATGACAAGCTAAAGCTGAAGAGAATCAAAATTGATTCAGATTCAATGTATTACAGCATAGGGCTCAAATCTTTAAAAAGGTTGGTGTAAAATTCTATTACATTTTTTAATTGAATGGCTTGAAAGGAACTTAGGGTACTTTGCTGTAAATCTGTCGTGGAAATTTTTTGATATCTTGGTTTATTTTCGAAATGGCAGAATTTATTCTATTAGAGGTTGTGACGTCATCAGGTCTCTAAATCCTTAACTAGAAGAGCGACAGATTTCTGCTTGCCACCATATTGTACACCTTCATAAACTATGGTTTTCTTCAAGATTGTATCATTTCCCCATATTGATTTAGGATTTAGAATGATTTTAATTTTTATAACATTTTTGATGAATTCTTTCAACAAAACTAAAAACCCCGCCATTTTGAAAATAGTCAAGATATCAAAAAATTGCCACGACAGATTTACAGCAAAGTACCCCAAGTTCTTTTCAAGCCATTAAATTCAAAGAAAACTGTAATAGAATTTGACACCCACCTTTTTAAAGATTTGAAAGATTTGAGCCCTATGCTATGTATTAAAGTAAAAACCCGCATACAAGAACCACTACTTTTAGGACCCTTTAGGCCAAAAATTGGAAAGAAAATTTTCTGAACTTTGTGAAAATTGCATTAAAATTGGAAAGAAAGATGTTTCAGAATGGAAGATGCACAAAGCATGCAATTTACATGGTTTTTGCATAGTATACAGGCCCTTTTAACTGCTCCATTCATAAATTCTAAACCCAGGACTAAGAACCTTCACTAGGCTAAGCCCAAAAAGTGGTAGTTCTTGTCTAAGGGTTTAACTGTACTTGGAGGGTACAGTGCAGCGCATTTTGTCCTAAATTTTGCGCTGCATTAGTGTTTGAATGCGAGAGTTCGAGAAAACTTGCTACAACAACGGACATTGAGCACTCCATTAAGATTTTCGTATTAGTATTTAAATTGCAAGACGCAATTTAAATATCAGAGTACTGCAACTGATATGACAAAAGTATGACAAAATGGATTTTTTCAGCATCTCATCAGTTCACGAGCCTGAGCTTCCTATGCTTAGGTCCCTCTGGATATCTCCTGATTTGCTTGTTTATTTTAAAACAGAACAGAATTCTGGCACCAGATAGAATATACCATGTGGAAATAAGATGCCATTTAATGGTACAGTAAAATTTACAAAACGATTTACAATGCATCAATATCCAAATATCATTTGTAATCAAACCTAAAACATATAAATGAACTCAAAATCAGTAAATAATACAACTTTAAGTGAATATGGTGCTGGAAAATGGACCACAGAGGTTAAAGTCGCAGGCCACAGTACACGGGAACGGGGGTCGTTTGTAGCTCATATTGCTAATGGCTAACTGCTTTTGATGCCACCTTGCTGCCCGGTCCACTGGCAATTTGAAATGAATAAAAAACTCTAATATTTACTAGAAATTGAACAGTACAGTTCTTCTTTCCACCTCTCGTTCGAATACGGACATGCGGCGTAAATAATGGTGCCTTGACAGCCACAAATAGACCTTTTTACTTGACAGAAGGGGCTTGGATCGAGTGTCCAAATCTGGAAAAGTTTGAGAAGAAAAACAAAAGCCTAACCCCCGTTCTCAGTAGAAACACTGCTAGCCGTGGCATGAAGTTCTTTCGGATCTCGGAACACTTTTTCAGAGAATAAATCAACGATAACTTTACTCGAATTGAGTTACGAATGTTTCAGTTTGTACACAGGCAAGTTTTATCATGAGCGATAGGACACCGATTGTGTATCAGTGTATCAGTGTAAAATTTGTGTCAGTGGTGAGCCACCTTAACCTATTGTTTGTGTATTTTGCAACTTATTTTTACTTGTAGTGAGCCACCTTATCGCTGGTCGGCGAATTAAAAAAATTTTGGTAGTGAGCCACCTTAAGTGCAGATCCACCTTAAAAGTAAACCTCCAACGAGAAAAAATAGGTTAAGGTGGCTCACCACTGACACAAATTTTACACTGATACACTGATACACAATCGGTGTCCTATCGCTCATGGTTTTATTTGCCTTCTGGCCTTGTTTCTCGATTTTTCGTTCATTGTTAGCTGATTTTGCTGCGTAACAGTTGCAGAACAAAAGTGAGAGCATGCAAGGGTTCCATTTTTCGAGTTAGGGATTTGAAGTTTGCTGTTTTCAACCGTCGTTATTCAAATGAAAAGAAACGTTCTTTCGATGTTATGATTGATAAAATTACAAAACGTAGAGGAGGAAACACATACACATGCATACACCTATCGAAAGAATTTGGCCACAACATATCAGGCGAAGGGCCTCCGAAGACATTCGTAACTCAATTTGAGCCAAGTTATCTATGATTAACTGTCTCAAAAGTGTTCTGAGATCCGAAGCGACTTCATGCCACAGCTAGCAGTGTTTATACTTAGAACGGGGGTTCCGCTATTGTGTTCCTTCTCAAACTTTACCAGATTTGGACGCTCGATCCAAGCCCCTTTTCTGGCAAGTAAAAAGGTCTATTCTCTAAACAATGGCGTAATTTTGACTGAAAAATTCCCTTATAGCTGCGCACGACATCTAAACAAATCAATCCCCAAACAAGGACGAGAAACTATCTTTAGCCATAACATTATGGTTTTGTGAGTATGGAGTACAGCTAACTTAGTATACTGATATGGCAGGACTTCAACGATTAAACTTGGATGGAAAATCTTGGTTAAACTAGCCATCCAACGAAAAGTGTCATTAGATATGTAACATTCGTTGTCTCTTATTCTTAAAAATCATGAAAAACGTATTTAATAGATGAAATGCTCTCTTAAATTTTGCTTTGTTGCCACAGCACGGCCCTGACACTGTTTTCTTGCCTAAGAATTAGAATTCTTAAGAAAAGTCTTCAAAACTTAAAATTCATGCTTAAATCTACTTAAAGTCTTTCACATCTGTCGAAAATTCTTTAAGGGATGTGGAGAATTACTGACAATGCTCGAGAATTCTTGGGAATTTTCGCGTTTGTTGATGCACTCATGGCCTGTACTTTATTTTCTCTTATAGGATAATCTCTTTAAAAAAGATGTAGCATTTGTTTTACAAGAATTTAAAAACTACCGCGAACAGTATATGCTAACCGTTTTTCAGAGGTTGTTTCTTACTCGTTCGTAGAATAATACCAGGAGCAGCAACAACAACAGCAGCCAACACCATCTTTAAAATAACTGACACAGTAAGAATTTGATTTAGTGACGTAATCTCTGATAAGATACAGCCTGCTTGACAGCACATGAAATTGTATGGAATCAAACCTGCAAAAAATAAATACGTCAGATATTATCAAAATAAACAAGTTAAAGTTGCTAAATCTTTTCAGCTAACACTGATCAAAGCAAATTTTCAGATAAGATCCGAAAAAGAAAACTCGAGAATAAAAACAGTACGCTAATGTGAATTTGATAATCGCAGAGCCTAATAAAGTCAGCCGGAATTCGTTTCCTCTCTGTCCGATCTCATCTGGCCATTTGCTTTGACCATGGCCTCAGACGAAAATGTTAGCAATTTTTCCGTCACTAAACGCGTTTTTTCCGTTCTGTACTACATACACGATGAAGATTTGTCAAAGATAGCCACGTTGTAGGGCTCCAAATTGTTCGATAAAAGCCAATCAAATGGCCCAACTGCAACTACTGACATCTTTCTCCAAGGTTTTCACCGTTGGGAGGCAGGCATACGTAACGTACAGAGTAGGCATTGGTATTTTGACCAGGGCACAACAGTTTGGACGAATTTTGCATAAATTCCCCCCCCCCGGGGTCTGCACAGAAGCTTGCGAGTCTAACTATTAGCTAAATAACCACTTAAAATTATGTATCTCCATGGGCGTGGGGATGAACAACATTTAGGGGGGCTTAGTATAGATCTTGCCAGAATAAGATGGCTTGATTGAGATAAAACTGCCCGAATGGAGCCTGAAATGCGATAAATTTTGCCGGCTTAACCCTATCTGACCTGGGTGTTTCGAAACACTCAATGCCTGGGGGGGGGGGCGGATTCCAGATATGACCACCTAATTTGGCACAAAGGTTATTCAACATATAAAATAAATAATTCAATTAGCGATGTTACAGTTGTTGCAAGCGCATGATAATCATTCTGTTGTTGCATGACGTCATAAAAATGAAAGCATGTTAAAAGTTCATCAAACTTCACTTTTCATAGAAATGAAAAATATAGATCAAAATATATGTAAACCAAAGATTTGGGCTTAATTGGATTTTGGGCTTAAAGAAAATAAGAGAGTAATAAAGTTAATTTTAACACAATGTCGCATGACAACTTCGTAACCATGGAGACAGTGCCAAATATAGAATGTCAAAATTGTTACAATTTCATTGCACTATGATAGAAAGTTAAACTTACTAAATCTCAGCGGCCTTCGCATATATCGAACATAGGGAGACAAAAATATACTAGGGGGCCCAGTTCAGATAGGGTTAAGGTGGCTGCAGCCCTCTAAGCCCCCCATGCCGCCTACGCCTAGGTGTATCTCTTTTAGTAAAGTGTTTCGTCCAACACTATTCAGACACACACTCACACTGTGATAATAATTGCTGATAATAACCAAAAAGATATAAAATCAAATTCATGCCCGATCTACAGATAAATCGGTGAGTTGAAATGAGTCAATCAGAGACAATCAACGCTATTTTATGTAATGGGTGGGTCGGGGGGGGGGGGTGTATCATTTGTTCGGGGAGTCGTGGCGCGAGGGCCACACAACCGATTCGTCCAAAACTCTAACTTCAGTCATTAACCTAGGCCTGGACTGAATTCTGTCAAAGCCTCCTTGACACATCGACTGGATTATTGTTTTGTTTGTTTGTTTTTGTTTGTTTTTCTTGTTTTTTGTTGTTGCTTGTTTGTTTTTCATCCATTTTGCGAATCGGTTGGGTGGCTCTTTGGATGCGGCTTGCGGGTGGGTGGTACATTTGTCCTGATCCACCAGGTAGTTTTTGTTTCTTTCCATGTAATGGCCGCGGGGTAGTCACAGTATATTGCTCCTCGTGGTATCGTCCTTGTAGTGTTTGTAAAGTAGTTTGTAGGTTTGTAGGTAGCGTAATTAGTAATTTGTCTCGTAAATTTTTAATGGAATATAAAAAAAATCAACGCTATAATTGTACTGTGTTTTGAATGTCAATTACTGCCATGCAAAATCGGATTCAACGCATGAGAAATGAGACTTGTCACTTGACATCTTTCAGTTATTTTTAGACCTTTCACATAGTAAAAAATGGGCCGACTTGAAATATTCTTAATTTATCTATCCATGAAAGTCTAACTTAGGATCATGGACTAATAGAAGGTATAGTAGCTATACTGTAAGAACTCGCCACTAGGAAACCAGGATTTCAAAATCAGGCTGCTTGGTTTCTCAGCATTTTGACAAATTCTTGAGAGCTAGGTTTACCAATCTAAGACATCATAGAAGGTTAGACCTAGTAACTGCTTTATTAGAAAATTTTGGGGGTATAAATTAACGTCGCCAATCATTTTGCTACATAACTATTTCTTATCATTTTCAGGACATCTGGAAAAATCAGCCAGCAGTCTTTCATAAGCGCCAGTTTCTTAGTGACCAGTTCTTGTCCCGGGGGGTCTACCTTGGAGAAAAAGAACGGGGATGTGCCTGCCAGAAAAAAATTTATGACCCTGTACTGGAATAAAATGTTGAAAACATAATACCTGTCCTGGAATAAGAAGCACAAAACTGGTGGTTGCCACGGAAATAAGGTTGCTGAGAACACTTGCGTGTGAATTGCTTAAATAAAGTTAGCCTTTTCTTTAATTATTTGGTGGTACACATTTTAGCATTTTGCAAAATTTTCTCTTTCGCATTCCAAAGTTAAAGAGAATAACCTGATAAAGTAGACCAAAATGGACAACATTAGGGCTAACTGATCGCATGTAACTTTAGCCAAGTGTCCACTTTACAGGGCAATAATTCCGTTGAAATCAATTGAATTGGAGAAAAACTCTGTCTGCTTTAAAGAGAGTTAACCTTAAAGAGAGGTAACCTTAAAAGAGTTTATTACTGTGCTTCTTTTATCATTCTCTCCTTCCAGTTTCCTCAGAGATCACAAAAGAGACTGAGATTTTTCTTTCTAATTTTCTTACAAATAGATGTTTCAAAAACTTGTTTATGTTTTATTCTGACACAAAATTTAGTTTAATCATTCAGCAATTCAAACCATTGCATATTTGAATTATATAATACACAGGGAAAAATTACTTTAATCCATATGGCCAAGGTGTGCCAAGCACTCAAAAGGACAAAAAACAACAACAGATAGAATGCATTCATGCACCTCCTCCAGCAGTGTCAACACTCACGAAGCAAGCACCCACCTAACCATCAAGTTCTCAAACTGTCTCAAATCAACAAAGTATTCAGATCGATACAGTGATGCTAGCTCATGTCCATATGATAAAAATCCTCCTGTGCTTAGATAGTTAAAGTTAGGCCTATCTTTATCTTACAACAGATAGAAAGTAAAACATATCGAAATTCTTCTTATACGACTCAAGTTTTTGACGCAAATAAAACAAAGCATACCACCCATAACTCTCCTTGCTTTCAGTATCTCAAGAAAATGTATGCCTCTTGATTTCAGCACTTTCCTGTCTGTACCTGGCCATATCAAATTTCTTGCATTGCCGCCAAAATCAAAAAGATAGATGTTGATGTTGAAGTGAATGCGAGTTGCTGTTGTTGTTTCCTTTCGGAGCGCGCGCTGCTGGGAGGGAGATGGAGATAAGATACCCCATTCGGCATTCAGGTGGGGGTATCTAATCACATGGGGTTCACGCTAATATAAATTTATTGAATGCTAATTTAAATGTTTGTTGAATGCTATATAATTTGTAAGTTATTTAGTTTTTCACGAAAAATTTGACCTGTACTGGAAAAATAGCCTTAATGGACATACCTGTCCCGGAATGAAGACACAAAAGGTATAATCCTGTCCTGGAATTTTTAGCCGAAAACGATACCCTATTGGCAGGCACATCCCCGGGTACTCAATGTATTAAGTAGACCCCCCGGGGTTCTTGTTGTATTTATGTCAACATCTAAGTGCCGTAGACCCGGTTAGAAAATGATATCGGCTTTTAAAGCTTTCGTTAGCCATCAGGAAAAGCTGTTCATGCCATTTGAGAAAACAATGTAAAGCAAGTGGGAAAATAGGGCCCAGAACTCCATCTACAGTTTTACTCCTCAACCACCATGATATAAAACATCTGAAGACTTTCTAGCAGGTAATACTGCACTGGCCAGTTTTTTGCCTGAAGCCTTATGGCAGCTTAACAATCGCTTTTATCCCGATAACTTTCTATGATTTCTATGATTTCTATTCTTTAAACACCTAGATATTTAAACAAATAGTCGAACTTGGTCTTTAAATCTAAACTAAACGAGACTTTCATCTAATCAAGAATCTTTGACCTCGGCCAATTAGATTAGCAGACTCAATACATAGTCGTAGTTTCGCTCTTTGACTGAGCTGATACAGCTACAACGACTGAAGTGACTGAAGCGACAACATCAATGAGGTGAGCGAAAGTTGAGGACCTTTGTGGAGTAAGGCTATTAGCTCTTATAATCGTCTGGATGGTGCAAAAAATGTTCTCACTTTTTTTTACTCTTTCCAACCGTTTTACTTTGACAACGATTACATACCTATGAGTACTGTAGGAAAGAAGTAGTGGATTGGTATTCCAAGGATCGGTGATGCCATGTTGAGAAACCAATTCGGTGACATTGGAAACAATCTTAAGCATAGCAGAAAAAAGAATAAACCCTCTGTATTTTCATCTACCTGCAATAATTAAAAAGGTATACAATAGCAAATTTAACAAACAAGCTCTTATGGTCTCCATGTACATACGTAAGGAATGTACCGCAAAAACAGGATTTAGTAATAAAGCACCTTTCTTCATGAAGGTCTTGTAACATGGTTTTGTGTTCAATCGTTATTTTTTTTAAACTTTCGCTAAAAAAAGTTACTTCTGATACGTCACGAAAAGAAGCCAACATTTCTCAAATTATGACATAATCTGACAGAAAACTGCACATTTCCAGTCCATTTGTAAGACAGTATTTTGCATATTTTTCCATGTCTAAGTCAGGAAAAATTAAATTCTTCTTGTAGATCAAAGAAGATTTATGTTGGTAGGCAGATTTTCAACACAATACGGCATATCTATCTAAGACAAACGCTTAGATTAAATTTTGAGGCCGTAAGGATATTTTTATCCATTTCTATTCTGATGTATACCTTTAAAGCCCAAATATGGCTTTTAATCACGATTTTCTAGCAATAGACCTTTTAGCTATGCTACACTTGAGTCTGGATCGAGCAATATTGTGTATACATTTTTATACGAAAGGTTCGATTTAGTGGCATACGGCTTCTATCACTTTTGTTCACATTCGAAAATTCTACGAAATGTATAAAAATGTTGTTTGATTCAGACTCTATTTTAGAATAGCTAAAAGGGGTAATCCTATTTTTCTCATCTGAAATTTAAATCTTTTAGCAGATAAAGCAAAAAGGGTCAGATGACTTTTCATAGCTTGACAAACCATACAGTATTTTATCCGGAGAAAGCGTGGAGACATGATACGTGTGTTCAAAATATTAAAAGGACTAGTTGATGTTGACCCAAGTACATTTTCCAAACTAAGCACCGCAGCAACGAGGGGACATCGTCTAAAGATATTCAAAGAGAGAAGTCGACTAAACGTTCGAAAAAATTTCTTCTCGCAAAGAATCGTGAACTCTTGGAACAATCTACCAAGTGAAGTAGTAAACTGCTCTTGCATCGAACAATTCGAGAAAACCTAGGACCGCTAAAACTTTGCCGAAAAGTATGAATGTTAGTTGTTTTAGGACACAAACCACACAGGGTTTTATAGGCCATTGGCCTTCTATTCCCTTATCATGTTATATTACATTATACATTATATATATTATATTACAATTATTATTATTATTATTATTATTATTATTATTATTATTATTATTATTATTATTATTATTATTATTATTATTATTATTATTATTATTATTATTATTATTATTATTATTATATCAGCAATCGTATTCGGGAAATATTTTTTCCAATAGATTTTAACCTAAAACCAAGTTTTTTGATCTTCATATGAAATTTTGAGGCTTAAATGATAAAAGTGCTTTATCATAGATGTATTCAACCAAGTTAAGAGGTTGGGGGGACTAAAAGTTAAAACTAAATTACAGATAATCATATCCTACAACTCCAAAGTATGCTACAAACTAAGTACAATATACTGTATAGCAGGAAAAAATGTCCTTTTGCGAATTCAAAGCATTAAGAATGCATCGAAATACCCCTTAAATTAATTTGGCCATCAAAACAAATTCAGAGAAAAACTTTTTTAAGATCAACAAAATAATGAACATTTGTTTCAATAATTTTCAAAAGAGATTCACATTAGTTGGGTCACCTGATATTCTTTGAATCTATATTGGAAATTGGATGTTTCTGCTTTAGAAATGTATATTTTAAAACTTGTTTTCAGCAAAATATGATATTTTTGATTCAATCTACATACCCAAGCTCTGAAAGCCTTCAAGCAGCACAATACCTTAGAACTTGCATTATAAAACATATATTTTTGCCAGGCTCATTTCTACCCAAGCAATTCTTATATTTAGAATTTAGATATAGCTCTCTGGTTGACAAAATCTGTAATCTGCAAGGTATTTACTACACCAAACCTATATACTTACCTTTCTTTGCAGGATGGATATTTTTCCAGGGAAATAATGAACCAGAATTGATTTTCCAAAAAACTTTGATAGAAAATAACAAAGGGAGGCACCAATAGCTGTCAGCAAACAAACCAATGGGAAGCCAGGCCACATCCCCAGCAGTGCACCACTCAAGATGTTCTGAAATATCAAGATGACAATGCTCAGAAAAATAATTAGCTTCAAGTCTGAAAGAGATAGTGCTAGACCTAACACTAACACTAACAAGGCCTGCATCCTTCTTTCAATGTGCAGATTTCCCTACAATTTTTGGTTTTGCCTTATATCAAAGGATTTGCTTGTTCGTTCAATTAATGGAAACTCACTCAATCAATGGAACTAAATTGGGAGAATGTTGATATGAAAACTCCTTCCACGGAGGAAAATGGACTTAAAAAATGGACTCAGCATCAAATTTCCGTGGGGGTTATGTTCCATGTAATTTCATTGTTGCATATTCCAAACAGCTAGCTTAACTTTCCATTTCCCATAGCAGTGTTTGTTTAACGGTAAAATAAGTTTTGTAAAGTAAACAGAGCTCTTTACCAATCGATGTGTAAAGGAAAACTTTCCAAAATCAGGCCTTTAGAAGATACCATATGTATGCACGTTAATCATATCTAACGAAAAATTGTTGATCTAAGGAAAGGCCATATATTGAATTATTTTCACCTGACACAACTAATCATCAGTTACAGTAGGATACAAAAGAGAAGGAACAAGAATATAAATAGTACACTAATTTGAAATTAACAATCAGAGAGCACACTTTTTAATAACTTTGTTCACTCCACAATTGAAACCGAGGCTCCTCTACAGTAACTGTTCACATGCCTATACTTGTGTGGGACACATCCAGTCCCCCTTTCAAATTGATGCAGGAATGTAATGCATTGATAATGATTCAACAGTTACAGTACAATATTTTTGGGAAAACAAATGAATTTTATCCATGTTTTCTGCATCCTGCACATGTATAATTAAGGCCCTTAAAATAAGTTCCCATCTTAAACCTCAATCAGCTATCATACTAGGTACAAGATACTGTTGGTACATATATGCTCACCATAAAAACTGATCCTGGAATTGCAAAGGTCTGCTTGTATAAATAAGCACTGCAAAATAATAGCATAACATGGCCCAAATTATCACTCTTGTAGGATTTCATAAAATCTGCCAATTCTTTGAGATCATCTAAATTGCTTGGAAACTTTAGTTGCGACAACCTAAAAAGACAAAATTTTAACCTTAATGCTGTAAAAACTAACAGGGTTTTTTGTCTGAAATACTCAAAGCAAAAACTAGGTATAATTTACCTGACAAATTGTGACCCAGGAAACAATTTTATCCAATCAAAATGAATTCTGTAGAATAAATACACTAAAATGAATTTGACGGAATGGAGACTTGTCTATAGGAAGTGGTATCTTATTTCAAATGCCAGGTATTCTTCTTCTCTATAATTGAAAAAACCTCCAGTTGGGGATAGATTTATCATGTCATAAAAATTTACCAGAACACACTAAAGTCAAGATTACGGCTGAAAAGGAGTTAAAGAATGAAGTAAAAACAAACTGCAGCTAAATTAATTCTTATGGTTGATCCAACTTTAAACTAAATTAAACTAAGTGATGGGACTAAACTGCTGATTCACCTAATTCCGTTTTACCAACAATACTAACCTCTCTGTACGCAATACCAATTATTTGGTTATGTACTGTTATGTATGGATAGATAGATAGAATTCCAACCCAATGAATAGGGTGCAAGCTTGACTGTCCGATTATTCCCACCATCTCCCCAGCTCCCTCTCTAAACACAGGTATTAAATGGTGGTGAAATAAAACAACGTACAGTATATGGTATACCATAAGAAGGTATATGATATGTAACAACATTGTGGTACGACCAGCCAGGTCCACTCCAGGAAGTGTCTGAAACTGTGAAAGTGGGGTCAAATGCACTTTGGCGGACACAGGTTCCAAGGAAAAACAATGTTGAATTGAATTATATTGTAAGAACTGATTGCTGATTGGCTTTTTAAACAATAGCAATAGAAAATCTATCATCTAATTGGATAATGCAAAATTCTAACGTGATTCGACTGATTCGCACTTGGAGAACATCAAAATAACCTAAACATGGCCTAAAACTGCAGCAGGAACTGGTGGTGATTCAGTAAGTATATTTCAATCTAAGTACTGATGCATTTTCCACCCAAAAATCAATATACAATTAAAACACGGGGAAATGTTAAAAAAAAAGTGTGTCCGCTAAAATAAAGTGCAAACTAGCCAACGAAAATGGCCCAATCAATACCTACCTCGTCTGATTCTGGCTTGTAACATTCCATGAAAATTCCTTAGTAATAGCGTAGAGAATGCATGATGCTGCTGCAAATATGCAGGCTAACGAAGCAACAGCGAGCCACGGCTTCATTTCCCCTTGCAGTGAGAGCTCTTCTTTTTCTTGCAACTTTTCACCGGTCAGCCATTTGCATTTCTGTTCACCTCTACGATGTTGTTGCTGTTGCTTTTATCATCAGCTAAAGCATAGATTTATTACATGAGTCCTTTATGGAAATGCCATCCTTTCCTTTGAACGTCAAATGAAGAGAAGACTCAGGTAATCAGTCTACTTTCAGCTTTACTTTACTTCCCATGGAACCGAAAACGAGGCCACACACTTTGCCTGTAGAAAAACATGGCGCTGAAATTTGCTGCATGAAGTGTCAAGATACATTTTAAGTAAGATATGAGACGATGAAAGATTTAAAACACATCCATTATTGTATCAAAAGACTCATCATAGATGCATGAAGTAAGAGGTATATGTTAAACGTCATTTCACGGCTTTTTGTTTCGTTATTAATATTGAAAGCATAAAGCTCTGTAATTATTAAAGAAAAAAGATGACGAAGACCTGTTCTATCTTACAGAGACGTCTCTTCCAAGGGTGGGCATGTGCTGTGTTTTTGGTGGTCCTATTTATGTCTTGGAAAGACGATTTCACCAACCCATTTTTCAGCATAGCAGTACAAATTGTTCTCTTAAAAAGACTGGTTTTGGGGACACATTTTTAACTCCTTTTTATAATACGTTGAACTGATAAAACCCAATTTTAACCAACATCCAAGAAAATTAACAGTTAAGTCTAAGTCAGTTGCAAAATAATATTGTTGAAAAGAGTTCCAAATAAACCTGATTTTAGGGACAGTTATTAACATAGTAATAGTATGGGAGAAATAAACCGGTTATATGTGGACATACATAGAACCACTCACTGTCCTCATCTCATCTCAGCTCCCTGCAACATGCCCACCCTTGCTCTTCTACACCACACACAGCTCATACTCAGCCCATCGCTATTTACTTAGAAAATAAACTCTTCTTCTTTTCTTCTCAGCTCAATTATGTAATAAACACAGACTTTTAGGTCCGCAACAAAATTAGGAAACTTCATAAAGGGGAAAAGGGGGCATTATTGAGGGGTGATGAAATCCTATGACAAAATTTAATTCTCAGCACATTTTAATGGACTCCAAAATCCGTTCATACTTCTTTTTATCAAAATTTTTGATCCGAAATTTGATGTGGGCAAGATAAAAAATCCGAGCAACATATTCTCTTTTGGCTGAAAACCACGCAAAGTCCATTCCATGCGGGAGATTTTCTCTAGAGCAATAGAAGAACGATAGGAAAATCATTCCAAAATCAATATGAAAATATCGCCTCGATCTGACAATCTGAAAGCTCAATGCCCACTTTTGTAAACAGCCCTGCTTGCAAGATTATAATTATACAGCACTGAAGGTGAAGGAGAAGTTGCGGTTTTTAATGCCAAGCTCTGGCAGGGATCACAGAAGTAGAGAACACCTAATCAAGGCTGTGACCCCTTGTAATGACACTCATGTGGCAGGGCTCAAACCTCATCCACCTGGTTGTTCTGGCTGCAAAGTCAGAGGATTCTACAGTGACTGCAGGGCAGTGACCCTGCAAAGTTTACATTAAATTGGTAAGACACAACTTTCCAACTATTCATGCATCCTTTACTAAAATATTGCCTTTTTGCAGGTACTACCATTTACAGTTTCCAAAACATACACAATTACACATGGAAATCAACATGGAAGAAAGCAAAGAAGGTGAATCTGCCACTGCAAACGAGACACATTTTTGTAACACATGCAGTCTTGAATACCCAACACAAGATGTGAGTATGATCATTCAAATGTGAATTGATTATTGTTTTATGGACAATTTTGACATGCCCTTCGAGACTTGACCTACAGGAGCTAGGTTTTGATTTGGATTTGCTGCCCCAAGGTCTTTCAGTATTCATACAGAACTTTGTAGCGAATTCAGTAAAACCTAGTCTCTTCATAAATCTAGACTTTAGAGACTTTACAAACTTTACAGACTTTACAGACTTTACAAAGTCTCTTTATAAATCGCGAGCCAATATTTTGTAGTGTATCAGGTATTTAAAAGTACACTGTTGTGGCACTGATTGGAACTAAAACCATCCAAAAGAATAGAATTAGATACTATATACAGGGTGTCCCAAAAAAAGCTTCCCAGTTTTAAATTCAAATATCTCTCGACCTGCATATCCTAGCAAAACGAATAAGACAGTGTCTAAAAGCGTGATAATGTAGTTACTATTTGAGCTCTAGTTTGATAAAATTGAAAAACTGGCACAAAAATTTTAATCATGTTTTCGTCATTTTTAAGCAGTGTTTTACAATATCCAGTTCTGTGATTGGCCATCCCGTAATAATTCCTTCGTTTTAGGGAATAAAGTAAAGGATGCAGTTTTAGAAAGTTGAGACATTACATTTTTTACAAAGTTTAGGAAAAAACAATAATTTAGCATAAATATTGCAGGTCAAAACTGTTCCTGAAAAGTCGGATTGTACATCTGGTTGATTTCTCAAGGATTTAACCTAACATGATCATTTTCGCTACATTAACCCCCGTCCTGCTCACAGAAATTGAGTTTAATACACTTATCAGGTATTCTATTTGTGAATGCGTGTCATTGATGTTGAGTTAAGTTAAAAATATAGGCTGATCATCATTTGAAGGCCAAGCATATAACTAGATAATTAAAGTGCTGATTCAAAATGGTGAAAAGTTGATTAAACTTTGATGATCCCCCATTTTTGAGGCAGTTGTTCAATTTTATCAAACTAGTGCCCAAATAGTAACTACATTATCACGCTTTTAGAAAATGTTTTGTTTGTTTTGGTAGGATATGCAGGTCAAGAGATATTTGAATTTAAAACTGGGAAGCTTTTTTTGGGACACCCTGTATATA
>REGM01000025.1:169635-181185 GCA_004194415.1 Aurelia aurita | reverse complement strand
GAGGGACCGTATTGTGCGTGGATGATAGCGAACCCATACATCATTCAATGCGTAATTTAATTAGGAATACCCTTATGTGGAAATCCAGTTGAAAAAAGCGTCAGTAAATCATTTATCAAAGTTATCATGATTTTAAAATACCATTCCTTCAAAGGCTATTTAGGACCCCCAGCAAGACCGTAGAATCACGAAAATAACTTAAGCCGATAGATCGTTTCCTTGTTTACCAAAGTGTGTCTGAGAATTTTGATATGATATCTATTTTGCAAGCTATAGCTTCCGCAATAATTGCATGAAGTTTCTTAGCCCTCACGGCAGCTTTGTTCGGTTTAAAATCCAGACCAGTGGATTGTCAAAAAAACGCAGACACACTTTGGTAGCTACATGCATTATCTCCCACTGTGCCAAATTTCTCATCATTTGATTGGTCCTGCGGGTCCTAAATAGAAACTTAGCACCTACGACTAGAGGATTTTTCAGTTCCGAGAAAGCTGGCTTTTAGTAAAGGCTACTTGCAATGCTGATCAGACCACAAAATAAACCGGGTCAAGGCCATTAGCAACATGAAGCGTGGATTAACACACAATCGTTTCATCTTGAAGGTCAAATGATTATCGTTAATCCCTTCCTATTTAGGAACAAATCTCTACTGTAACTTTTAGTTTCTGATCTTTAACTAAGAATTATCATTACTTCCAGTGCTTAGATATTGACTGGGAGGGTTTCAAATTGTAGCTTCGACCCTGCATTATTGATAAAAGGAAACAATTGAAAATGATACTTTTGGTCATATTAACCAGGGCAGTAACCTTAAATATTTCGGCGTAAGCCTTCATCAGTCACATATAGATATATACTGGGTGGTCAGAATTCCTCGTGAGTTTATACAAGATATCAAAATAACTGTCAACTATTTTGTAGATGATATACATTTTGTTTTGAATTATTTTATGAACTACACTACTTTGACTTCTTGTTTTGTGTTTGTCCCAAAAATGAATTTTTGGACTTTATCATCAAAACCATAAGCAGGAATTTGGCAAGCAAATGGTCCTTTTTGATCAGGGATCAATTTCGTAGTAAAGAAACTTGGGGGAAATATTTAATGCTTTGAACTTTTAGAAGACACACAAATACCCTCAAATTTAACGAAACATTATTTTCATCTGATATTGGTCACACTGTGTATCCTCAGATAAGATTCGAAAGGTAGGAAACGAAAATAAAACAGTGCTTTAATTTGATGGTGAATATGAAAGTCGCGCTAACAGGAGACAAATTCTGTTTTGTCGGTGAAAGGAATTTTTTTGCGTTTTTCCCATTGACCATATTAAATTCAGTGGTCTCTAAGTTCAAACTAATACACTGTTTTATTCTCGTTTCTTCTCTTGCGGATCTTAGTTGACGATTTGCTGTGATCAGTAGCAGACGAAAATATGTAACAAATAGTCCCATTACTCAACACCTTTTTCCTCTCTGATTCTTGTGGCGAGAACTGTTGCATAAGTTGACTAAAGCCTGGTTTCCATAAAGTTTTGCTTACCTGAAGCTGCCTGCTGTAGCCGGCGGTACCGAGAAACAAGTAGACCGGTGTTTAGTTGGCTGCGGCAGCCTACCTGCGGAATTTCTTTGTCCACATGCAATCACACGACTTTATCTGTCCAATGAAAAGCCATGTATTTCACGCCATTTTCACCATAAATTGGCATGGTTACCGATGGAGTGATATGGAAACACTGTCCCTCGGGTAGCCTGCGGATGCCGCAGGCTCCGTCGCCGGCAGTTGCAGCTATATGGAAAGAAGGCTTAGACCTTTTTTAGAAATAGAACTTTTCAACTATGATTCCAAAGAAAATAGCCCATTATTGCCTCTCTTTGAAAGTGGCAAGTTTGTCCCTCTTGCATTCGTTACCTACCAATATAATAGGAATGCACATACTTTTTCAAAAATCAGCGAAGTTTCAATCCGTGCTTTGTTTACGATCTACTTCCTTTGGGACTTGCAGCCTCCTGCCTCAGACTGAAGCTGTATTCACACTGGAAGTGTCGTCGTTCTTGACGCATTCCAGATAACAATGAACCGTGGCAATGCGACAAAGTTGGATTATTTTATCTTTGCCGCACGTGCCGCATCGCACCACGCACAAAGTCGCCTCAAGTGTGAATTCAGTTTTGAAAATAACTCCGATTAGGTCTATTTTACAATCAGCAATTTTACAATAGTGGAATTTTATCCGATCAAAAATCAGTTAGTCGTAAATTTCTATTCAATTTAAAAGCGACATTTTAGCTCGTAAACAAAAGCATTGCCGTCCGCTCAGAAAATTCCTCTGATTGGAAACTAGCCTTTTGGGTCCAAGCTCATCAGAATTTTTATTGTAACTGCTGTTTCGTAAGTTGATTCTACGCAAGAACGTGCGTTTGCTACATACCTATATACTACAGTCAAATCTCTTTCGATCGGTTCCAGAGAGGGATCTTGAGACCGCAATTTGTTCGTGTGCCATTTCTTTGGGATTTGAAGTTCAATAGAATTGTCTAAATCTTCATGTAAAATTTTGTTCATTTCTTACTTCACCGCTAACTTCATCTCCCGGGATCTGGTGCTGTATTTTGCAATTCGAGGTATCTCGAATTGGGACAACGCACAACATCTGGATAAAAGTTGGCCTGAGACCGGGATTATCAACTTGAATTCTGTTTATTATCGAGTCTTTATGGCTAAGTTTTTCTGAATGACCAGATCTTTCAAATACGACGCTGACTCGGACTGCCTTGCTGATACTGTATCTGTTCAGGAACAGGTAAGGTAAGATCTTTGAAAAACATGTTATCACTTTTACATGCCAAATGATATTGCAAATTTGAGTGCTGTTAATTCTGTTCTTCATTCCTTTACTACCTGTTTTATAAGTACCATTTTATATCGCCAACAATCTTACTTTGTTAGTGAAATTAAGGTGCTCTCTGAACATCAACGAAATAGCTCCATAATTTTGTAATTAGTAATTTGTAATTTAGCAACAGACACGTTGCATTAGATTTAAAAACATTATTTAACTGAAATTAGCCAGTCCGTTCCAAAGTAATGAGGGATTTTCTCGTGAACATCTCTTCAATTAAACGGGGTGTCCAAGTCAGACCCAAAACACATAGACCCAAAAGAAAATCGCGTAGACCCAGACAAAAATTCTTGAGTTTGACGCAGACCCAGAATATTGAAAGCAGTTTTGAGATAGACCCGACATTTTACATAATATTCTTAGACCCAAAATGTCAAAATAGACTAAAGCAGTATTTTCTCAGTCAGATCTTTGTTTTAACACAGCCTGTTACAGTGACCTTCAGTGGGCATGATTGGTTTTGTGCTAATCCAAGTTCCCTTTTCTTGCCCCCCCCCCCCACCTCGAAATTCCTAATT
Source organism: Aurelia aurita (assembly GCA_004194415.1). NCBI lineage: Eukaryota > Metazoa > Cnidaria > Scyphozoa > Semaeostomeae > Ulmaridae > Aurelia > Aurelia aurita. The sequence goes on along the minus strand of REGM01000025.1, from coordinate 177,764 downwards.
TCATGCTTTTCTTATGCAATATTGACACAAGCATATTTTTACTTTTGCTCTGAGAATATTTGGCCCTTTTGTGAACATTCGTGGTAAGAAATGACATTTTGTACTTTTTTCTTTGCCTTTAATAACTATTGTCTATTATCTTGCTGAGCCACAATAATGAAATTTTCCATTTTGGGTAAATCAATAATTTCTTTTCTATCAACAAATGCCCAGAAGCCTGATCAAGTCTGTGTATGGGTACTGCACAGGCCCGTCGGAAGCAGGGGCATGGGGGGCTGCAGCCCCCCAATAATTTGCTAAAGTTTGTTCCCTTTCTTTTCTGAAAAGGCTGTAAAAGCAAAGATTATAGAAAGGAAGATTTGAACTTACTTATATTCAAGATTCAAGGAGGTTATCAACTGAAGTTACTAACTTATTGCTGTTCATATAATTGAATTAAAAAGTAATCTACCTATTTCTAAATGATTTTGGAGTCCTATTTTGCAAAATTTCCGGGGAAATCCTTTTGTCAGTGGCAATCCTTTGCTCATTTAAATGGCAAAATCTTCACGACAGGGCCATTTTCCGACGAACTAAAGGGCGTGGTCACAAAAATTTTCCCAGGGGCAAGCCCCCAGACCCCCATTTTTGCTCGCTCGGCTTGCACCTACTTCCACCCCAATATGACTTTCGTTCCGACGGGCCTGCTGCAGTTTATTGGAATATACCTAATTTATGCAAATGAAAAAGTCCACTTTATCTAGATTCCCGCTGGCTTAAACGTGTTCCTAAATTCAGGCATTTTCAGTTAATCAAGAACAACATGCTGTTTTTTTATTGGTTGGTAATCTTGGATCCGCTAAAACTCAATCAAACTCCTATCTATTTTTCAAGCAGACCCAAACGTGGTCTATCTGTAGACCTAAAATCAAAGAACCTAAATAGTAACAGACCCGAGAAAATTTACCCTAGACCCAAAAATTATGGGTAGACCCAACTCAAAAAGTGCCTTGGGTCTGACTTGGACACCCCGTAATTAACCTTAAAACACAGCCTAAGCGCACTTGTTGTGATCTTGGGAGAATGAAAAGGATCATCAGCATTTAAAATTATTTCGGGGCATTTAATCCATCCTAGATGATAATACGTCCAACTTTATGTTACTGTGAAATCCGACAAAAGTTGATCATCATTTTCAACCGTTTTTCAAGTATTTTTTCAAGTGACCTTCCGGAGAAGATCTCTCTCGACTTCAGTTCAGAGTAGCTATGCCATTTTCTAATAAACCCCTCTCTAATCAGCCCCTTCCTTCTAAGCCAAAATTTTAACTATGCCTCTGATGTTCATATGGTTTTTGGATTAAACTGCGTTGAATTTGTGTTTTTGACTCACAAAATTGTATGTTGATTCCGAAAAATATGAGGTAAGAGACCCAAAAAGGTATCATTTATAGCCTTGTCATTTGACTTTACGAATAAGCCCCCCTCTTTAATAAGCCCCTCTTTACTAAGCCTGTAGAGTCTCCGAAATTAAATAAGCCCCAAAGCGCTTAATAGAGCTTTTGCGGTATTATTCTTTTCATACACGTATTTTTTTTATAAGAAACTAAGAATTTGAGCCAGTACTGGAAGTTTCTTAAAATTATCGGATTTTGAGTACTCGGAGTTTCTTACGAGATCCATAACAATCTTAATGTTTACTTCCTGCCCCCTTGTGAACATTTCGAAACGAAGTTTTTTTAAGCCTTTCCACTGTTTAGACATAACTCAAATACCTTCCGAGTAATATGATACAGGAAACAAGTGAAAATAAAGTAAAAAGTAAAAATATGCTAAAGATTTCCTTGACTAAAATTAATAGTTTCTTGGCTAATTTTTTCCCAGTACTGGAGTTTCTTAATTTTTTAGCGATCTGAGAGTTGAGTTTCTTATAAGCAGTTTCTTATAAATAATACGTGTATTCAGTTCAGTTATTCAAAAAGGGTTTTTAATTACTCGTCCTGTGTAAAAACATGAATTTTTGTTTCATGTAGGATTTAGCAGAACACAACTGGTCATTGCTTCATCACAAGAAACTAGACAAAGAAAAGGGAAGGTAACGACCTCTTTTTTTTAAATCCTCACATCATCGTTTCATTGGTTGCCATCGCATCCCTGTGCAGTTCATGCAAGGACAGTTTCTTACAGGTGCTGGACCATATTTGCAGTAAGATCTGTTACCTTTGGCAGGTGATTTTAGATTCTGCAAGTATATTCGATCAATAATGGCAGCTAAATATTGAGGGCGAAGCTATTGTTTCAGTTGAAATTCATCATTTTCACCTGTTGATTTCAAAGAAAGGATTATTGTTTTTCTAAAAATTGGGGATGCTCGCACAATCTTGCCCCGTAGTGCCTGCCGCTCTACCAGGTGCACAAAAATGAACTTCACTGTGACAAAGTGGAGATAATAAATTTTCTTTGCAGTTGGGTGTCAAAAATGTGAATTTCATTTTGGTGCACAAGGATATACAATTTTGCCACTTCAATTTGTCTGTGAACCTAAAGTGCGCATTTAGAGGCAAAATAAAAAAGTGTTATGCTTCCAAGGATTGCAAATTTCATGGCAAATGGTTCTTTCAATGATGTAACGTCATAAGCAAGCTAATTCTTGCCATTGAACATTTTGCTTGTGGTTTAAAATTTGAAGATCGCTTTGAAAAACGAAATCATTATGAAACATAGCACTTGCGGAACCAGCTCTTGTGTCGCGATTTTTCTTATAAATTTTCAATTCTAATAATTACTTTATTAGAAATACTGAAATTTATTGCAAATTCTTCTCCCTTGTCACTACTTTAGTGAATATTCTCGCGTCTAAAGGCGTATTGCCTTTATAAGGTCAGTTTTTCTGACATTTTGGGTTGCTGTCAAATATTTTAACATTTGAAAAGTCTTCTGTTACAAAATTCATAAATTGCTTTAAAAAGCCAAACCATCATGAAACTTACTGAAGAGGCTTTTTTTGTATGACACTTGTGAGGCGTTTCATATTTAGTTATTATCTGACGTTTCATATTCTGATGAGTGTCAGCTGAAAAGTATTCAATATGTTTCATGGTGCTTTCGCTTTTCAAATCAATCTTCAAATTTTGAATATCCCTGAATTTGTTTAATTGCATCCCATTGAGCCATACGCTTTTTTTCAGGGATTATGTTCATAAATGTACACTGTGCGAGGAAGACATCTTTGGCCTGCTATCGTACACCAAACACATCCACAGTGATGACCATCAGAAGAAGTTACAAAAATTGAAGACTAGAAATGCAGTCGTAAATGCTGAAAAGGAAGGATATACAGAGCCAGAAGAAGACATGCCATTCTGGTTGGGACCTCCACCTCACAATATAAGAATTTTAGGACCCAGGCCGAACATGCCAAGGAATTTTAGGCCATTTATGCCTCAAAGGCTACAAAATCGTTGGCATAGACCAGGGTTCTTTCCTCGGGACAGGCCCTTTCCAATGGTACCATTTAATAGGAATCCACCTCCCTGTTATGTTCCACCTCAGAGGTTCCGACCCTCTCCAAGGTATAGATTTGCGGAGGAAGATCCTTTTATAGTAAGACTACAGTCAAGTTTTAGGCCTCAGATGAACCCATTAATGACTCTGAGAGCTACTGGTGATCCCTGGTCTGAGTTATCATCGAATAGAACACAAAAAGGAGACGATTCAAATCCTAAGGAAAATTCCTTTAATTCAAAAGATTATTCATCAAAAAACAGAATCGTCAACTCGAATAGTTTAAAAGAAAAGGAAGAGTCTTTACCATCCCGATATTTCATACCTCTAAATGTGACTAAGAATACAACAAGTGTGGATAAATCAACTGATAGTACAGCAGGTAGCTCTGTAGATATGGAGACCAACGACTCGAGTTTTCAAGGCTTCAATGCCACTAGAATCATGCGTGAAAAAATGAAAGTGCTGAAATCAAAGATGTCTAAGAACAAAGATCAGAATCCAGGAAATGGAGTGAAATCCTCTCAAAGTAATACTGCCTCCACGACGGGTTCATTATTAAGTATTAGTAGGGAGAGTATGAACAACACCGATGATTTGGCAATCGAAGTTCCTGGATCGTTTGAAATCTTATCAAGAGAAAGTGAAAAATTGGAAGCTAAAGAACAGTCTGGATCTGGAGATAAAGGACAAGAATCTGTGAACAAAGCAGAGTTTGGAAAGAAGCTTGAGAACCCATTCGTTGGCAGTAAGGAAGAGGAATCACTTGCTCATTTTGTGACCGAAAATTTATGGAACAAAAAAGATCATTTGGAATTAGAGCAAGCTAACTCGTCGGATTTGGAAGAAAACACCCAGAATTCAAACGTCATAAGTGACAAAGGCAAGGTTAGAATTGCAAGAGAAGTTAAAACGAGTGATAAAGATCTTCAAGTTGTTAGTTCGAAGAACAGTTCAATTGCTGTGCACTCAGCTAAGGTTCTATCGGATGCTCGAAATTTAAGAGTTTCAAAAAACGGTGCTGAAATATCAAGAAGTAAAGTGAGGAAAATACCTGGTGGGAAATCTGAGCTCTCGTCGTCTCAAATTGTAAAGAAAGGCAATGCTGGAAATGATGTTTCCGTCGACAAGACGAAGCGTAGATTGGAGGGTTCTAAGTCAGGCAACGCGGTTTCAATGCCAGAGCAGAAATGTGAAGTGGTTTATAAGAAACTAGAGCAACAAGGTGCCTCAGGGCAACAGAAGCAACATGTTATGGGAACGTTGCGGGCGGGTGTGCCTGGGCAAGTAAAGGAAAAATCAAATAAACAGAGTGAGCAGCGACATAAGGCTGTCACAAAAGAAAAAGGTGTCAACAACAACAACCAAGTTCCTGGAAAAGGTAGCCACAAGGACATAGGCTCAAAACATCATCAAGGAACTAAAGGAAACTCGCAAACTGTACGTACAACAGAGGTATGCATTTCAGACGATGACGCCAGCCTTTTGTCTGGCACTGTGCACAGCAAACGGGCGAGTCCACAGGAGTCCATTACGAATGAAACAGAAGTTGAATCTACAAGACGTTTGACCTCTTCTGCAAAAGAGTCAGGGACCATTGCAGATACAGGAAGTGCAGCGAACTCCACATTTAAGGTAGGGTGTACTGGATGAGTCCTGTGTCCTGTGTTAGCGACATTTTAAGTGACGGACATCTTTTACTGAAACTTCTTATCGCAAAAGAACCTCTGGTAGGTCTCAAAATGCCTTTTGCCGCACCTAATACTTTATCAGAGTTCATTGATGTTTCCAGTTTAAAACCAAATTGCTTTACGCCCATCATTTTCCATCATAGTAAGAGTGCAGATAAAAAACAAACATTTTTTTAGATTCTCGTGAAATTTTATAATACGAAACAATAATGATACAAAATATTCCCAAGGGGAGCATGGGAATATGCAACAGTCCTATAGGTGTTATACAAAAGTAGAACAATTATACGAATGCAACTGCAGAAGATCATTAATGTACAGCATAAATGTAAATCGAGAGAGAACAATTTTGAAAATCAATTTACTGAAGACTCACTGAAATTTCCTCAATAACTTTTGCCTTTGTGTGTCAACTGGCAACCTTTCATAGCCATATAGGTGATTTTAAACAATTTTTCATTCGAAAGGTTTGATAAACTATGAGGTCACAATATAAGGTGTTAAGCCTGGTAAACTATGATAAACTATGAGGTTCACAATATAAGGTATGAGGTCACAATATAAGGTGTTAAGTCTCATCTGTAATGAAATAACTTTTAATCTGAAAGCAAAAGAGGTACCTTTCCATATGCCAGTCTCTACTGCAAGTTAGCGTTGTTTTTTGTCACTTGATATCGCTATATCATGTTTCATTGTTTTAGGGTATTCNCGTGCTTATCAAAGCAAAGCGTTCAAATCATGTTATGACTCTGTGTGCGTCACAACTTGGCTAGTCCCAGACTCTTTTCACACCGCGCGTTTTTCGTCGAGTACTCATTTTAGAAGCCCCCAAATCCCAATTCAATGTTCTCAGAATTTAAAATAAACTGTACCATGAAATTCGCAATACCTTAAAGTATCTTTCCTGAACAAATCATAAATGGCTGGATATGACCTTTAAACAATTTTTCATTCGAAAGGTTTGATAAACTATGAGGTCACAATATAAGGTGTTAAGCCTGGTAAACTATGATAAACTATGAGGTTCACAATATAAGGTATGAGGTCACAATATAAGGTGTTAAGTCTCATCTGTAATGAAATAACTTTTAATCTGAAAGCAAAAGAGGTACCTTTCCATATGCCAGTCTCTACTGCAAGTTAGCGTTGTTTTTTGTCACTTGATATCGCTATATCATGTTTCATTGTTTTAGGGTATTCAGTCAACCACACCATCAAGCACCAATGAACTTCATTCCAGCAGTAACGTATCACTAGAAACAAGCATTGTATCTCTCGATGAGTCATTGTTGTCATCCAATTCAACCAACCAATGTGAATTTCGATATCAGGATGGAAGAAGATGTCCAACTTCAGCTGAGCATAAGTATACTTACAATTTAGTTTCTGTCTTTTATTAACAATCTAGCCCAAGCCTCCTGTAGCGGAAAGTAGCCTTATACCTGATCTTCTTCTTCTTCATGTTCCGTATCTTTCGACGTTGGATGACAAAGTAGCCCTCCAATTTTCTCTGTCCATTGCTATTCTTGTTGCCCATTCATATTGCTTACCGGTCCACTCCTTGATGTTGTCATACCAACTCATCCTTGGGTGACCTCTGCCTTTTTTTCCATCTATATACCCTTCTAACAGTGTTTTGTAGATGTTATTTAGCCGTATCAAATGCCCAAAATATCTTAATTTCCTTTCCCTCAAGATATTGATCATACCTGATCTACTGCTTTTGAAATCATGCTTCAAAAACCTTGCGACCAGTTTGTTAAATTCAAGATCCCTCACCTACTTACTGAGCCTTCCTTGTTAATGTTTCTTTTAATTTTCGATACCTTAAGCCCTGGACAAACGAGCAAACATTGTTTGCCAAATATTCGAGGTTTGCTTGCCAAGCAATATTTTCCCGTTTGGCCACGTCGCAAACATTGCGTAACAAGCACAATTTGTAAAGTAATATTTTTGAAAAATTTGAAACATTTTCTGTTTTTCACAAGCAAACACTTTGTAAAGCAATGTTTTTGAGACGTAGCCAAATGGACAAACATTTTGCTTGGCAAGCAAATATCATGGAGCTCTTTTTCAATTTACCATCGTTTTTGTGTCTCGAGAGCAGGATTTTGAAACAGCACAGTCTTCTCGAATTTAACCTTAGGAAAGTGGATCAAACCGAGCTATTCATTTATAATATTTTTACAACAGCTCTGCGAAAATACTTCTATGTAGATTAGTCTCCATTTGAGAACAATATTGTATTTTTAAATTATACTTTCAAATTTGTATCGAAGTCCCAGTTGGACAATAGAATCGGAAATTTTTTAATCATGAAAAAGTTGTTTCGATGGAATTTTCAAACATTGGGTACTTTTATTCGAGTCGCTCTGTACTTTTTCACAGAGAATATTGCGACAACGGACAGGAATAGCTCAAAACAAGCGACACATCGTCGCATATAGAAGTTTGGAAACATTTGCTGGACTGAAAGAACTTTTTTGGATAGGTGGCCATGTATGCCCATTACCCTAAGATACATTCTTTCATGGAACTTCAGAGCCATTTTTACGATCGTTTTTATATATCTAAATTCGCTCCGTTTCATTGAAAATAAACAAATTAGAAGACTTCCATACGGCACAAAAACACCAAAAAATCTTCTCCCAATAGACCATGATCTCTATCACTAAAATTCTGTCTCGAGTTGCTGGTCCTGGACATATAAATGCCTGCGAATTGGCAGAGCTCAGTCCAGTTCATGGTGACTTGAGTTGATCGGGCTTGCCGTGCCGAGACAGCTTGTACACGACCCGACGTAAGACACGGGGAGGAGACTAACAGATCAACTAGTTTTGATTACTCTATTTTTTCGTTGAGAAGCTGATTTCGGGCATGCATGGCTATTTGAAAAACTGGGCAGCACAGTTCGTAATACGCAAAATGACGTCAATCATAGGGGGGGGGGGGGGGG
>REGM01000025.1:92159-169626 GCA_004194415.1 Aurelia aurita | reverse complement strand
AGGATTATAATTCCAAAACTAGATCTTTTGCAAAGAAGTCAATTTGCTATTCAGTCTTGAGAACAATTTGCTATGCAATCAAAATAGATATTTTTAAATATTGCTGTCTTTCATGAATGACCCTTTAAACTGTGGTATTAATGCAACCGCTTAATGCAAGTAATCATTGCGAATCAGAATCAACATAGTCAGTTTGGCCTGCAGGACCCTGTTCCAAAATCAGCACTTAGTCAAACCATAAATTCGAGGTTTTCATACTGTTTTTGCCAAAATTCTATCATTAAACGAAGATTAGAAGTCTTTCAGTTCAGGCCCCTTTGTAACTTTTCATCTCTTTGCAAGGTTCCCTTAAATGTTTTCGTCTGCCTAGAAGCAAGTTTTCTGGAAAGAACCAGTAGACTGCACCTTTCAAAGTCAGTGCACCTCTTTGACTACCCTCTCTCGGGGCTGCGGCTGCGACTCTGGGGTTGAAATAGTAGGAATTAATTGAAAAGTTGTCGTGTCGTACAGAACTTGAAAACTACTTTATTAACGGAACAATTCGCTAAACATTTTCTTTTGACACTGGTCACAGAAATATGACTTGAATAAATCTTTAGCAAATTTTTCTGTTACTAAGCGCAATTTTGATAGAAATTACATATCATTTTCTGATCACTTCCAGGTTTTGTTCATATCACGAGAAGATCGTGCGAAACGTATTCATCCACCACGCTCGGACTAACCCACAACAAATAAAACAGACCGATGCTGCAAACAGTCCTTCAAATGAAAATGGAAACAAGATTTTACGATCGACTTCAGACCCTGCCAATACAGATTTAGCATCAAATGATGCAAATCCGAAGGAACCAAGAAGGGAAAGACGAAACTCCACCAGCAGCCCAGTTCCAAGCAGTACTGAACAAAGCAATACTAACATCATCACTGTGTGTGACTCAGATGTTGACGTAGATCATGTACGCTTACAATCGAGGTTCAAATACATAAACAAAGTACCAACTAACCCTATCAGAGGGGTAGACAGAACACATCTTCCACCGAATATTAGAAAACTTCTAAACAAGAAATATGAGGCTGGTAAAAAAGGTGATGTTGTTGATGAGCCTCGCGCTGTGGAATCAGACAGAGGGAAAGAGACAGAGAGTCGTTTGGATGTAGAAGTTGCAAGAAATGATGCGGTCTCTGTTGTTGAACATCTGTCTGGAACAGACTCTGTCACGGCTGTCGGCTGCCAAGAAAATCAAAGGCTACCTGCTGAAGGAACCGCAAGGAAACCTACAGAACCGCACAGCAAAGCTAACTCAAAAGGCACAGAATCAGTTCTTAATCCGGGTTCTGTCACTGGACCACACGGGAGCAACTATGTTGAATTACCAAATACCGATAGTATTAGAGGCAATAGATCGGGATCAAAAAGTGCGTTACAGTCCAAATCGCAAACGTTAAATCAATTTTCTTCAAGTACACCATGCATGCAACACGATATTTCGAAAGTTACTGAAGGGGCAGTTTTGGCAAAAACTATTGAAACAGTCACAAGGAAAGTTTTATCTATATCAACAGGCACCAGTTTATCTCAGACTCAAACGCAGACTCAAACGCAGACTCAAACGCAGACTCAAACGCAGACTCAAACGCAGACTCAAACGCAGACTCAAACGCAGACTCAACCGCAGACTCAAACAAAGGCTGTGGAGGCAAACAAATCAACAGTAGCTCTTGCAGCTGGGAAAAAAGCATATGGTAATTCTATTAGTGATCTGCGTTCTGAAGAGAAACGTTTAACGATGGAATCAGCCATTTCAAGAGCTCCATCTAGGCCCGCATCATTAGCAGGTGTTGGGTCAGATAAAACACCCATATCTTCTCGACCTCGCTCAATTTCAACAGGACCTTCTCAAGGACCAGTCATAAGCGTTAAGGCAGTATCAAAAGCCAGCGCTACGGCCCCGTCAGAACAGCAAGCAGTAGACAACAAGACGACAGTTTCTGCAGCTTCTAGGCCTGTTGAAATCCCTTGTTCAAAACTGAAGTTGACAGAAGCAGCAGTTTCATCAATTGGCAATAGGAATCAGTCAATTTCAAATCCTCCAACGTCTACTGTTCAGGCATCAGCCGGAAAGAAAGTGCGGGAAGCTGAACCAAAGAATTTAGCAAAGGCCTCAAAATCTAAATCGAATCTGGTAGATATGAGAACTCTCGCAAATTTGGTATTGTCAAGTACCATACCCGCTGCTGAGTCTGTGGCTGCTGGGAGGCTGGAAGGTGTTGGGTCAGCAAACTCTAATGTGACCTCAAAGGCAAGATCAAACTCGGTTGGCTCAACCAAGTCTCCGCTAGATAAGGGGTCAAATAGCACTTCTGCTTCTCGAAGACCTACCGTAGCGAAGGAAGCACCAAGCTCCCTGCCAGGAAAGTATCAGAAAAGGCGATCTGGGTCTTTCGATTCAGCGCGACCAAAGCATGTTAGATCAGGCTCTCTCGATTCAATGCCGCAAAAGCATGTTAGTGTTGGTATGTCAGTGCAGCCCACTACAAATACAAAAACCGTCTTAGTGCAGAACCCGATCAAGAAAATTATAGTAACAAACAATAACGACAAATCTGTGCAATCAAGTGACAAGACTATTTTGCCTACAAAATCTGATTTGACGACAGAAAATTCCAGACCTGCAAAGTCCATGAACGGCACCCCATCTGCAGCAACGGCTACCAGAGATATCACATCAACGAAGGTGGCAGAATGTATAGCCAAAGCAGACGAAATACCTATACATGAATCAGGTAAAACAACTCAGGCTGCAACGTTGTCAAATTCCAAAACATCGAAATCAACAAATAGACCCCTCTCGACATCAATTTCAACTGCATCAATAACAAAGACATCAGGCTCAGCTTTGTCAGATTCAAGCGCCGCGACGTCAACGAATTCGATTTGGACAGTGAACGAAGCAAGTGTATCTGAAATAAGAACGAAAACTTCTCAATCGGGATCCGAACTCAAGCAGGTAGAGTCTACGGATACGTCAGGAACATCGACCTCTGGTGATCTCAGCCACCAAAGAAATCTTTTACGGAATTTCTTTGATAATTTAATGAAGAAGAAGCAAGTGCCGAGATTATCTACAACAGTGCCTTCTAGTACTGCAGATAAAGAATACCCAGGAGGACAGTCAGACGATCAAAGTCGTTCTCATATGATTGTTGGGCCTAAAGCTACCACATCTGTCTCTTCAGAACTTACGAAACGAACCAAGCCTACGGTACAAATAAAAGAGCGTGATAAGTTTGAGGAGATGTCCAAGCGAGTAGCTTCAGATAATCGGAAACAAAGAAGTACCGGTGCGACTGTCAATAAAGGAGGGCCTAAATCCGTTGAAAAAGGATCGACCGCGTTACCTTTGTTTTCTGACGAGAAAAATGCTCGCTTGCAACAACAAGGTGTAACGGCAAACATAACAGCTAAAACTGTCACTAAAGGAGGTTTGAAAGAAGTAAATACGATTGATAAGCCCGGTAATAAGGCGGTACCAAGCGAAGAGAACAAGACAGACGGAAACAAGACGGCAAGGCCGGAGAAACCAGCTTCAGTCAAAGGCTCTTGTTTACCTTACGATCTGAAGATATTTAAGGAAAGTGTAGACACAGCGTTCAAAGCAAAATTGTTATCGCAAGATGTAATGCGACATGAAGACGCGGGACAAAGTGGAAGTCACGGGAACAAGAAAGGAAAACGTAAGAAAAGTGATGAAGAGAAAGTTGCATCAAAACGTCGCAGACTCGAAGAAGGTATGCCAATTTTCTTCTGTGTTTGTCTAAATTCTTAACTTAGAATTTGACTCAGTGATTGAAGGTGTTTAAAATCTCATTATTTGAGTACTTCAAGTTTTAAAGGGTTTCTAAGAAGTTCCCTCGAATTCTTGTTGTTTAGATCGGAGAGGTATCCCCTGTGCTCTGGTGAACATTTCACAGCTAATTTTATTCTTCTGTCCAGATAGTATTCAAGTAATAACGAGTAATAATACAACAAACAAGCGAAACTGTGCTTTTGATTTGAATGACCCTAAAATTCTTGCAGGTCCCCGTCAGATAGCATAGCCTCCAAATCTTTAAAAAACATTGCACGGATGGTTAATGCATCTTTCCTTTTATTTTATGGCTTGAAAGGATCTTCTGGTACGTTTCTATAATCCTACATGCAGTAGTTCTGATATCTTGATTATTTTCAGAATTACAGCAGTTTTCTTCCTATTGAAAAAACTCGTGAAAAGTTTTGAAACAAATTAAAATAATCGTAGATCCTAAATAAAAATATGAATAACGGTACAATCTTCAAGAAAACCATAGTTTATGAAGGTCTATAATATGGCAGTAAGCAGAAATCTGTATTTTTTCTAGTTTACGATTTAGCATTTTGATGACGTCAAATTCTCAAAACTGGCCCAAGCAAAGAAGACACTGTAAATCTGAAAATAATCAAGATATCAGAACTGCTGCATGAAGGATTATAGAAACGTACCTGAAGATCCTTTCAAGCCATAAAATAAAATAAAAGATGCATTAACCATCCGTGCAATGTTTTTTTAAAGATGCCAAAGATTTGGATGCTATGCTCCGTCAGATGATAGGTGAAGATACCCCCCCCCCTCCCCCACGACAGTGCTGCTTAGCTTGCTATAATCAGCATCGTGTTTCTCCTACAGGTATAAGAACAAATGTTTTATCCCAACCCTAAATTACCGCACTCCTAAATTATCTTGCTTGAATCAATCTTAAGACTTTTCTTACCCTATTACATAATACACAATATTCTAAGTTTTGTGATAACACCACTGGTTTGATTTAAAAGTCTTTCTCGTAAGGTATATGCTGACAAGTACCTAGTATATACTGAAAAAATAAGTATGATTTTGTTAAAAGGTGACTGCGAGATCGTTGTGATACAAAGTTAAATCATTTATCTACCCTAAAACCGTACGTTTAAGGACCAAAAATTTAAATGATCGAACTTTACGTGAAGAGACATTAGGGGTGTGTTTGATTGGTACCAATTCTGAAAACGGTAGACTTGGTAGACTCGGAATTTGTGTTTGATTGACCCTGAAATTCTGAAAACGGTAGGTTGGGTAGGTTTGGAATGCCTTCTGAACCTTCTGCTCAAAAGGCAGAAGGTTTGGCAGACTTTGGAAAGATTCTCGTTTTCAGTAGCAAACCCTGGTGATGAATCCCAAACCTATTGTTTCAAGATTTTGTATTTGATTGGAAAATATATTTCCGTCTCTGCGAAGTCTACTGTTTCCAGAATTTGGTAGGTTTGGAATTACCAATCAAACACACCCTAGATATGTAGTCGAAAGACGGTCAATGACTATTAAATTAATTTTGAGAATGATATAATCAGCATAGGAGTCACATCTTCAAAAAGGTTAGTGTAAATGGCTGTTACTGCTTTCTTTAGACTGAATGGCTTGAAATAAACTTTAGCTGCTTTGCTATAATTCTACCGTTGGACATTTCTGAAATCTTCAATATTGTCAGAATTAGAGGGTTTTTCTTCTGTTTTAAGAATGCAAGTAACATTTGAAAAAAATTAAAGCTGTTGTAAATTTTAAACTTTTTTAGGAAACATGGAATAATTTTCAAGAAAACTACAATATAGTATCGAGCACAAGTCTTTCACTCTTCTGGTTTACGATTTAGAAATTTGATGGCGTCACATCCTCAAATAAGTGGAAATATAAAAAGCGATGTAATTTCAAAAATAGTCAAGATTCAGAAAATTCCAACGGTAGAATTATAGCAAAGTAGCTAAATTTTCTTTCAATCAAAAGAAAGATGTAATAGCCATTTAATCTAGCCTATTTTTTAATGATTTGACGACTATCATTAACCCGTAGGTCGGAGGAGCACTAACCCTAACCCTAACCCTAGGCATTAAGATAACTTCTCTAATTTCTAGCATACTTTTTTGTAGCTGCAGAACAAAGCAAATTTGAAGAATTTCACTGGTTAGAAAAGCAAGGGACTTCGATGAGCGAGAAGGTGGATAAAACTCATGGAAGAATGTCAGAGTTACGTACTGAGATCGAAACACTTCAAAGAAAATTAAATCGTTTGTCCACAAGAGCCAAGAGAGTGGGAAATAAACTTGGCGATAATTTTCAGAAGAGGGTAGCAGTTTTAACGGCACTTGGTCAAGCTGGAGTGAATGTTAAAGTCCATGTGAAGAGAACACAAGAGGAGAAACAAAAGTTTGAAAGAATAAGGACCGCAGTTGGAAGTGATGGTAGTAAAACTCAGAAAGAAGCAAATGCGAGTTTCAATACAAGTACAGTAGTACCGGATGATATCAATTGTTCTGGGGACTTGACTCAAGATGTTATTAGTTCAGAAGTTGTAGTAGGTGATCGAGTTGAAGATAAAAATTATAACCCAAAAGGCATACAAAGTGGTATGGATAACCGTAACAGCGACCAAGAGATCAATAAAAGTCATTCCACTAAAGGCAAAGCCATAAATTTAGTTTGCTCGAAGAATGACATAGGCAGTGGAGGTAAAGCTAAAAGTCATAACGCACAAGGTGCTCAAACAGATACCNCAAGATGTTATTAGTTCAGAAGTTGTAGTAGGTGATCGAGTTGAAGATAAAAATTATAACCCAAAAGGCATACAAAGTGGTATGGATAACCGTAACAGCGACCAAGAGATCAATAAAAGTCATTCCACTAATGAAGGCAAAGCCAAAGCCAAAGCCAAAGCCAAAGGCAAAGCCATAAATTTAGTTTGCTCGAAGAATGACATAGGCAGTGGAGGTAAAGCTAAAAGTCATAACGCACAAGGTGCTCAAACAGATACCGTTACCTGTAAAGACGACAAAAAGGTCAATAAAAGGCATATCTCTCAAGGCACAACCATGGATGCAGTTAGCTCAAAATATGGAGTAAACGATGGAGGTAAAACGAATAGTTACGACCCACAAGGCGTACTAAAAGATACTGATATCTCTAACAGCCTTGAAAAGATAGATAAAAGTCATTCCTCTCAAGACACGGATTTAGACAGCTCAAGAAATGAGATGGGTGGTGTAGAAAGAAATACAAGTCATGGCTTAGAAGGAGTAAGAAACTGCAAAGATAATCCAAGGCTAGTTCAATCGATTGATATTGTTCAAACCACATCGAAACGAACTTCCAAGAGTGACTGGGTTAAAGGTAAAAGTCGTAGTGAAGAGTTCACCTCAAAAGACTTAGATTCTTCCAAAGACACCACAGGTAAACGTCACAGTTCTAAGACACATCAAAAAGATCCATTTCGTTTTGAATCTGAAGATGATCATTGTTCATTTGGAATTTTTACTTCCTCGATGCATTTCAGAAAACTGAATAAAGATTATTACATAAAAGACAAGAAAGCTAGAAGCAGAAAAAAGAAAAGAGCAAAACAATGGAAGCAAAAAAGTGAATTTGGGAAAATTAAAAATTCTGTTGTTTACATGGATAAAAATGTTTCTGATGGAGAATTAGCAAAATCAGATTCCTCAAGCGAAGCATTGGATTTATCTCCTCGCGTAGCACTGACTGACATCAGACCTCTTATCCAACAGATCAAAGACAGTCGCGAAACAAATTCGCCAAAATTGCGTGGCAGTGAGCAGCAACAGGAACCAAGCGAAATTTTAACGCTTTCCTCTGATGAAGATGAAGCAAGTACGAGCTTCGTTGATCAGGGGGTAGAAGAAGAAATGCCAAGTGCGTTTCGCGAAAGGCAAAATGCTCGAAACGGAGCTGAAACAGAGGTACGACCGAGCGTCAAATCATGCGGTAAATCGAAGGGAACTTTGGAATGCCACAAGGAGCCTGGCGAGTCAGTAGAAGTGATAGCTAAGGGTTCAGAGGAAAGGAAGAAAAACAATCAATTTCTTAAGGAAAATGATGTGTTTGAGGAAGCTTTATCTAAAGAGAGAAAGAAATTAAAAATATCTCGGAAAGACAAGCTGATATCTACATCCAATGGTAA
The DNA here is from genome assembly GCA_004194415.1 of Aurelia aurita. NCBI lineage: Eukaryota > Metazoa > Cnidaria > Scyphozoa > Semaeostomeae > Ulmaridae > Aurelia > Aurelia aurita. Next base: position 161,607 of record REGM01000025.1, on the reverse strand, counting down.
ATGCTTATATACTGTTGGAGATAGCTCATCTAAGAGGAGTTCTAAAAATGTGACGGACCGGCAAAGTCCTTTGATGTACAAGGATGTTCATTTTAGACCCATCGTTGAAAAAGAAACCAGGGTTGATAACTTTAAATCAAATTCTGGAAGGCAGTCAAAACGAAATGTCAAGCAGAGCTTAGAAGAGAGGTTTAAATCTCCGACAGATGCATCGAAGCTGGAACAGTATGAAAACTTTTTGAAGTTACAAGAACAGCTGGATATAGATTTGAATGTGGCAGACTCCACCTCGAATCAAACGAGTGATGTCAGTCTGTTGATATCGAATGAACAAGGAGGGAATAGTGCTATTAAACGAAAACGAAGTGATGATGAACGGGTCATAGAGGGACTTCGAGTTGTACGCAAGAAGAGGCGTGAAAGTATAAGTCCATTGTCTGTACAGCGACAAACTTCGAATTCAACGTCTCTCCAAACCACACAAGCTGCTAATCCAAGGGGAACAAGCTCGTCTTTAGCTACTTGCAGCTATGACCAGTTGCTTGAACATGGTCGAAATCGTTTGCTTTCGATGAACGGCCCTGGAACTTCTGACATAGACATTGCTGCCCCTAGTCAAGGAATGAATTCTGAAAGTGGGGACTTGGGATTGCGGCAAAGCGTATCACGAAGGCGAACTATGTCTACAGATAGTTCAAAGGGTTCGTCGCGAAGTTCAACGCCAGATGCGGATGGTATCAGTAAGACAATGAACTATAAATTAAAGAAGATTCGTCAAAAGTTCTTAAGGGGTCGCGTTATTTCGCCTACATATAATGGTAAGTCTCTTTTTCTTTCACACGGTCTTCGAGACCATTTATAAGATGTGTACACTCCTTATGGAAGAAGGACTGGGCTTGCTCAAGTTTCTCCTGTGTACCTAAGACCCTAAAAACATAAAGTCCTTAGAAAATTAGAAAATAACTTATTTTATTATATACTGTACAACATACACAACCAATAATGTTGCGTTATTGCAGTACAACAACAGCAACAGAGCAGTAGCATTGAATTGAATAGTCGATGTTGTCATAGCGGCAGGATGATTCAATAAGTTCGGTGCAAGAAACGACACAAGAGATAAACAATCAACCATTTACGGTATGAATTTAATTGTTCTTCAATTCAAAGAACAAGTACTGCTGTCTTAATAATTGCGTAAATTGCCGCAGTGAAGCTAGGCCTCCATATTACGCGATTGGGCCTCCTGTGGGTCAGAGGCCGATAAATTGTGGGAACAGGGGAACGCTGTTCCCAAGAAATTTTTGGAAATATTTTTGGGCTGCAGGAATTTTTTGTAAAGAAGGCTAGATTTGTATGCTGCTGTCAAAACACAAGAACCTGTTACAATTTTTATCGAGAAAACAAAATTGAATTGCTGAAGTAATTTTAATTAAGCAGAATCTTGACAAAGAGGCTTGTATTTGGATATTTGCTAAAGAGCTCTACAATTATTGTGCCTATTATTGAGCTACCAACCTAGTATTCATTCTTTAATTTGCATGCAATATAAGTGTTTGTTTTATGTTATGCTGAGTTTAAACCTTAAGTTGTTGGTTTATGAACATGTTAAATCTCACCAAGTAGCATGTGAACTATATTTTACCTACAACTTGCATGAATTACGCTGTACCATCCACTAAATCAATGTGAAATCAAACAAATTTTCGCAGGAAATTATGAGGAAATTTTTGCCGTTCCCAGGAAGAAAATTTTTTTATCGGCCTCTGCTGTGGGTACACGGGAGAGACTTTGGCAGGTCCAGAGAGGGGCCAAAGACAACCTCTAAGTTTGAACTTTTATCATTCGTACATAAGCACGGGGAGCCTTACGCTTACTTCACACGTGAGGCGACATTTAGCTAATGCAGCCACGCCATGCTTCGTAAAATGTGAGCCTTTTTTGGGAAGTGTCAAAGTTTAAGTGGGAATTCAGCTTTAGAATAGCTAGCTATGGACGTAGGAAATCAATCGACCGTTCTACTGGATGAGTAAGGAAAAGAGGAAATCTGATTGCAAGGATGTCTCTTCACGGTCATTTTTGTAACCAAATTGATAAATGCTTTATTGATTAGCTTAGTTCTTGAAATAGATTCAAGAATTTACTCTTTCTAAATCAAGCCTTTGCTCTGAAATTATTAGCGATTTTCTGAAAAAGCCTCTTTTCCAAAGTTTTACACAACTGCCGATAACCTCAATCAATTCCTGCAGCTGTTCTGCCTCACAGCTATGAAAAAGGGATGATGTTATGACCACTACCGATGCAAAAAGTTTCTTGATCGTAGTGTTGCGAGTTAATTGGAACTGTGAAGTGTTAATACCACTTTCGGATATAACGATAGAAAATTGTAGTTTGCAAATAAAAAACCCTTTAGAGCTTTTTGGCACTAATTCCACAATTTAGGGGTGAAGGCTGTTGTCGTGTTCTCTCATCACCAGAGCTGGATGGGCACTAGTTGTGGGCTGGCCCAACTCAGAGGCCCATTTGACGACCCCCAAGCCGAGGATTGGGGGATAAAACTGGAAAAAGGACAGAGTTGTACCACCCTACTAAACGCACAATTTCATGAAAAAATTAACTAATTGTGGAAGGTGGATGGGGATTTCGACAGAAACCAACCATCCATCCGCCAAGCTTCTTAGTTTCAATGATTGCTTATGCTATTGTCAGGGTAACACTACAAAAAAAAAACGGTCTTGGAATTGCCTAAATTCATGAACCTCTGGGATTAAGCATGCTTGGGATTCGCAATTCCCACAAGGAAACCTCGACTCAAGTCTCACCAAACCAAGCATGGATGCTTGAACGAACAAGTAAACAACGTTCCTACAGGTCTGACTAATTACATTGAGTCATCATTCAAACAATATGATCGAAACTGAAATGAACAACTGCTACTTTTTTTAACGACGGCAAAACAGGAGAAGACCAGGTTTCAAAGGTGTGCCCTCATGCAGCCTATTGTGTGCATTTGTCAAGATAATCTTTACCACGCACTTATTGTTGTGTTTTTTCATTGCAGCATCGATAGACGAGAATGAACTAGTTTTCACGCCGCATAATGGTTCCGTGACTTGTCTTCAGGTAAGATGAATTTCAGCTTAGAAAAGCAGCTTTGATTCTTCAAATTTAAGATTGTTTTCTCCGTAGTTTTATATGTTCATAGATTTTACTTACTTGAAGGAAATATCTCTCTTCCTATAGGTATTGTATTGCATCTGCAGAGGTTTACATTACTAAAGTTTTGTGCTATTGTGATCCACCTAATTTTGTGGCATGTTACTACATCATAACTGATTGATGAGGGCAGACTTTGTAACAATAGCAACCTTTCCTTTTGATCGACAGGCTAGTACAAAGCGTTTAGCGATTGTAGAGAAGGATAATTCTACGGCCGATTATTCAAGCGGCGAAAGTAAACAAAGTTAGCAGCAAATGATAGTCGGAAACCTCACTCAAATTGTGATTTAATTATAAATTGTGACTAAATTGTGATCAAGGTGATTACCTCACTCAAATTGTCTGCTAAAGGGATGTTTAGAAAAGACATGTATTTATAAGAAAGATTAATCTAAACATCTGGTGGGATTCATTTATCTACAAAAGCTGTGCAATAAGTTTTTCATTACACACAAAAATATACAGGAATTTTCTTACCTACTGTTTATCTTGTGAATTAGATTAGTTAAAATCCAGCGAGATTTATCCTTCCTCTTTCGATAGATCTTATGTGTTCTCTTTATAACCCCTTTTCACAGGCAGCTCGAACATGTTAGTCGCATGGGTTCAGGGCTATCTCTCACGGGCTGTTTTGGTTACATTCAAGGCTTGACAAATTAGCCGAACAAATACTTTTGTTCGCAATCGCTAATTGGTTGCACTAGCGTGCCCATCGAAGCAACAGATGCTCCTAGATGTTGGAGTGATTACTATCTCTCTTTTTTTGTCCACCAGCAACAGGCTGTACATTCATATTGGCATCATTCTTGTAGGTTTATAAAGGGTTCTTGTACAGCAGTTCGCAAGATACATCAATACGAGTTCATGATACAAAGGTATGTTTTATCATCAACAGAAACAAAACACAGCCTTTATTTGATTTAGTGCCTTACTTAACTTGAATCATGATTTGATTCTTCGTTTGAGTTTTAGTTGCCACATAGGAAAGTGAGGCCTCAGGCGTATTTGAATTGTAAAGCTGATGGTTTTGGTGTACACCTTATCTTTTTTTTATACAAATTCTCCTAAAATTTACAATTTACTAACTAACAATATCATTACAGAACGACACCACAGTGAGCATGGAAATACATTGCCACCCTTCGGCGATTACATTTAACATAGATACTAAAATAAATACAAAATTAAATGAACAACTACATGAAAAAGAACGGATCTACAGTAAGCTCTCTGTGCTACGACCCCTCAAGGAAACCATAAATAAGTCTAGAGCTCGTTAAACAAAGGGTTCGTTGAACCGGGTATGGTTCAAGGGACCTGAAAATGGTTCGTTTAAATAGAGGGTTCGTTACATAGAGAGCCCACTGTACATATACGTCGAAGAAAAGGGTGGCATTGGTTCATTCAAAGCGTTCTGTTGTGTATATATGTTTCCGTGTGTATAACATCGTATCTGCATAGATGCTGACTAGAAAACTTTCTTATTTTTAGACTGCACTCCGATTTAAAGCTGACATCAAATACAACAAAGTAATAAACCGTATAGAGGTGAGAATTTTTATCTACTGGGTGACCTAAAAACAAGTGCACCGACAAAATCCGTTACACAAAGTAAACTAATAATGGACCGAAATGATTGATTTTAATTTTGTTTAGTAGCTAAATTACATGACATTACAAAGTTCCGAAAATATGGATTTCGTGAAAACAGGCAGTTTTAAAATCCGTTCAAAGTCACTAAAACATGTATGCCAATGTAGAACCATGTACATTGATTCATTGATTGTTTATTGATTGTTTATTGATTGATTGGTTGTTTATTGTTCTACATTGATTTGATCAGTACAACGCAATAAAGAATGCTTTTCTCATTATCTTGGGAATAGAAATGTCAGACCGAAATTTCCAGTTCATGCAAACAAATGCTCAACAACGAAAAGAAAAGTTTCATTACTGAGATAAATAGATGCATCCAATTTGAGTTGCATATTCGCAGGATGATATGCTCATTGTGTCATGGCTCTGCAGCTGATCGAAATCGATCCCCTGATTTTAGATTTTGATGACTTTTCACTGGTTTTAGAGCTGCCTGTTTCAATAAATCCTTTACTTTCGCTAGCTTGTGAGGTCAATAAATATAGCAAAAGTCTGTGGCAATATACCCAAGTAATTTAGCTACATAACAACGTTTGAATCACTTACTGCAGTCGATTGCTTTTCTTTTTGTAACAGATTTTCTCGTTTCACTTTTTTGTTTCATCCGGTGTATTTGACATGGTTCTACATTGGCATACATAAAAATCGATCTGTAGAGCAAAACTGTGTTGAACAGAATATTTTGTAACAACAAATCTGAGACAAAGTAGTTTAGGAGAAATATTTTGGAAAGTTTTTCCTGGTGAAGTCTGAGATTGTTTGTTTGTCAAAATTGAGAAGATTTTCTAGAACAGTATAGAATGGCTGAATATTTTTAATTCATGTTTCTTAATTGTTTATTTCTTGTGACGCAAATACTGCAGTCAATAATTAAAAATAAATTTAGTTTGACGTTCTTACTTTTAGCCAGCGTTTCCACATTTTGTCTGTCATCGAGAATTTTTTCTCGGTCTTTTGGGAGAAGCTTTCTTCATGAATAGTATTGAACAATTATATGAGCAATATCGAAGGGATTATTATGTTTACTGCAAACGTTTAGACAAATCAACTTTGAGATAGCTACGAATTTCGTGACTGTAAATTCTAGGATGTTTCATTTGTCCTAAAATCTTGGCTTTTAATTTATCACAATTGAAGATGCATTGGCTGTCTCTTGTATTTAGAAATATTTATTTGTCTTCATAGATTGATCGAAAAGGTGTCAATTCAACGTTATTTGCTGGATATAACGATAATAAAGTCAGATGCTTCAGTCTCTATGTGAGTATTAACTCCTTCTTTATGCTTGAAAAATGTTTATCTAGTACTGTGGTTGAATCACGTCAACCCTCATTTTTTCTTGGAGATTTTATTCAAGAGATAAACGCATTTCTACAGGGTGAATAAAACAACTTCACCTTTTGGAAAGTCACAAAAATGTGAATATGTTACCGATATTTTATTTTTCTGTTCGTATTTGTAAGTCAAGGACCAAATAAATTGAATATGTGGTCGTACTTTGTCCTTCCAGGAGAGAGACAATGAGATTACGGCATGAAAGACCTTATTTTGAGCAATTTTTTTTTACAAAGCATGGTATTTTTAGCCAGTTATTTATAATTTTCGATTTCAAATGAAAGTACGAGTTCTACGTGACATAAGAATTTCATCAAGGACACAAGAAACCAATGTAAGTGTTAATACGGTATTAAAATTCACTTTGATAATCATTTATTGTGATTTCATAGTATGCTTCAAAACCAGGTAGCTTCTAAGAGCAAAAGTTGCATCAAATTCAAAGGCATTTCAAGATTTTGCAATATTTCTAAAATTAATGTTTGTCTTTGACACAAGTGCACATCAAGAAATTTTCATAATTGGTAATATATTCAAATTTTGATGATTTTTCAAAGGTGCGAGTTTTTTCTGGTTCATCCGTCATAAGCTATGGAATGACTCAGAATTCTGAAAGACCTTACATCCTGAACATAAGTCTCCTGTCTTTTCATATTGGTTATCCAGTTGTCCAGATTGTCAAACAAACTTTTCGCAAGAGTGGTGAACTATTTCATTCATTCAGCAGAAAACATTAGGTTTAAGGATTTATAAACATTGAACTCTGAGCAGTATAGCTGTTGTAGGCAAAAGTGTAACTGTTTCCCTTTGTTTGCCACGGATAATTAGATGTAACTTATAGGAATGGTGTAAAAGATCGTTATTACTTTTGTTTGATTCATTATCTTTTCTTCTAGACTCTGGGCTTCGAAAGTGAAATTTCGTTTGCAGGAAGGGTCCTTGCACTGCATGCTGCTTTTAAAAATCTATATGTTGGTCTTAGCCATGGAGAAGTGTCAATCGTTTCACTCAAGGTATTTTTCAGATTTTATCTATGTGTTTAAGAGTACCGTGGCAATCAAGTAATAGATCTTTTTACTTTCCAGAAAAGAGGTTTGGATCGAGCTTCCAAATCTGGAAAATTTTGTGAAAGAAAACAAAAGCACGACCCCCGTTCTCAGTATACACACTGCTAACTGTGGCTTGAAGTTAATTCGGATCTCGGAACACTTTTCAGAGAGTTAATCAACGATAACCTTACTGAAAGTAAGTTAGGAATGGTTCAGTTATACACAGGCAAATTTTATTCGCCTTTTGACCCTGTTTCTCGTTATTTTCATTCATTGTTAGCTGATTTGTTTTGTAACAGTTGCAGAACAAAAGTGTGAGCATGCAAGGGTTTCATTTTGCGAGTTAGAGAATCGAAGTTTGCTGTTTAAACCGTTGTTATTCAAATGAAAAGAAACGTTGTGTCGATACTATGACTGATGAAATTACAAAACGTAGAGGAGGAAATACATACACCTGCAAGCACCTTTCGAAAGAATTTTGGCAAAAATATCAGGCAAAGGCCTCAAAATACCTGAACGATAGAAAAGATGACTTGCTGAAAGATCACTTTGTTTTGATTGAATAGACCTAGACTGTTGCACAACAAAACTTTTCATTTCAATTTCATTTTGATTTATTTCAACAGGGTTAAATACATTCAGTAAAATTCACATAGCTGATTTTCAATGTACCCTGCTTAAAAACAAACTAACCTAATACATGAATTGCCAATACAAATCAACTTTAAGATCCTATATGAAAGAGAACAAAACATAATCAAACACGATACAAACTATAAGTTAAGCTACAAGTTAAGGTAGCTGGCAACCAAATAATTGCAAATCTAGCAGTGTTTATACTGAGAACGGTGGTCGTGCTTTTACAAAACTTACCAGATTTGGACGCTCAATCCAAACCTGTTGTCTAGCAAGTAAAAAGTCTATGTTTGTTTAAAAGTTATGTATGATCTGGGCAAAGGTATTTACTATATTTTAACCACTTCAGCTTGTAACTTCAGCCTGTAAGGTGGCGCGTTTAAATAGAGTTTGTGGGTAAACGGGAGTGGCACCAATTCTTTTTATTATGGAATTTTGAATGCAATACATACAAGGCGAAGGCATCTTTGTCTGAGAGGCTCTTGAGATTAGAGGATTCAGTCCGGTTCAAAACACACGCCGGCTTGACTTCCTTTCGTTGCATGTTCAAACCCTTTGAAATCTTTTTCGAACCGGGGGGAACCGAATTCACATTAGCGAGGAAAACAGCATTACGGGTTTGTATTTCTAACTTTGGCGCAAAGAAAGAATGTGCATCACATTTAATAGTGATCAGTTCAAACTGTTTTGAAATCTTCATTTGAACGCAAAGCGAATTAGCTAATCGCACCAAGTTTGAGACCGTTTTGAAACTTCAATGTGAAGGGCATCTAACTGCAGTAAAAACCCGCATATAAGAACGAACACGTTTTAGAACCTTTAGTAGACAAAGCGTTTGAAGAAAATTCTCTGAACTTTGTAAAAACTACATTAAAACTGGAAAGAAAGATGTTTGAATGTATTAAATGTACATAGTATGTAATTTATATGGTTTTTATATTGTAATATACCCTCTCCTATGCATTATTTTTAAAGTTTAAGCCCCAGAATTAGGAACCTTTCGTAGTTTAAGCTCAAAAAGTGGTGGTTCTTCTTTGAGAGTTTTTACTGTAACTTGATTAGATGAATTGGTATGGTGTCTACAAAGATGAGTCAAGGATTCGGCAGCCTAGGTAACGACTCGCTTTGTGCTAGGAATGGTGCATATAATTCTGGTACGCTTGGTTAACTTAAAATATTGCAAAGAATTGAAATAGTCATAGTTGAAGGAAGAATGAAAAGTTGGAGCTGGACCTGACCAAGGGCTCTTGGTAATCTGAATATTGACCCCTCTTTTGTCTGAGACTGAAGTATGCACTTAGAAGAAACTATCTTGATGTAACTTGATGTCACTGTCCAGCTTTGTGACTTCCCTCTTTTATTCTTTCTAGACGAGACAGGTTTCAGCCAAATTTTTTTGTGGAGATAGTGCTAACGACAGGAAGGCAATCAGTTGTATAACTTCGGCAGATTTCTCCTCAGAAGGGAAGTCGTATAACTGGATATTAGTTGGCACATTTAACAACACCATCACCGTCCACGATCCATATAAATGCATCACTGTATCCGTAAGTATCTTCTTTATATTCCATTACAAAAATTTGCAAGACAAATTACTAACTACGCTACCCACAAATTACTTTACAAAAACTACAAGGATGAATGGACAATACTACGGGAAGCAACAAAATATGACTACCCGTTGGCCATTACAAGGAAAAGATAAAAAAGTGCCGGGTGAATCAGGACAAATGCACTACCCGCCCGCAAAATAGCACCTAAAAAGAGCCTTCGAGAAGGCTATGGTACACAGCATGCACTTCTACGTCTAGTGGAAGCTTGTAAGAAGACAATGGACAATGGGGGCGTCGCAGGGTCTGTTTTGACGGACCTTTCGAAGGCCTTCGATTGTCTAAATCACGAATTATTGATTGCAAAATTGAATGCATATGGCTTCAGTAGATCTGCTTTGCTGTTTATCCATACCTATCTCACTGACAGGAAGCAGAGGGCAAAGGTCAATGGTTCATTCAGCACATGGAAAGAAACTGTCCTAGGAGTACCGCAAGGTTCAGTCTTAGGACCCCTTTTGTTTAACATATACCTGAATGACCTCTTTATGTTCCTGGAGGAAACCGAAATCTGTAATTATGCGGACGATACAACTATTTATCCGTATGGTCCTAACATCAAAAATGTCATCATGCATTTAGAGAATGATGCCCTTGAAATAACTGAATGGTTTCCAAATAAGTTTATGGAACTAAATGAAGACAAATACCACTTAATGATTTTTGGAGCAAAGGAAATAATGAAACAACAATCAAAATAGGCGAGGCCTGTGTGAAAGAAAGTACAGAAGAGAATCTCCTTGGGATAACTTTTGATCAATCACTTTCCTTCAAACATGTCAAGGCTCTTTGTAAAAAGGCTAGCCAAAAACTCCATGCTCTAGCTCGGATATCATGTTACATGGACACTGAAAAACTACAGCAGTTAATGAGGGCGTTTGTTTTATCCCATTTTAGCTACTGTCCACTTGTTTGGATGTTCTATGATAGACCTTTGGATCATAGAATAAATCATGTTCACGAAAGGGCTTTACGAATTGCATACAAAGATTACGGAAATGATTTTGGTTCTCTCTTGGAGCAGACTAAATCGATGCCAATCCATGTAGAAAACCTACAGTTGCTTATGACTGAAATCTATAAAACAAAATGCAATTTAAATCCACCATTCATGAAGGATATTTTTATGCAGCGAAACATCAGCTACAATCTAAGGCATGGCAATGACGCTCAACTCGCAAAGGTACTAAGCACGTCCTTTGGACTTGAGTCGATAACTTACCTTGGAAATAAACTGTGCCAATTTTTACGGCAAGAAATAAAACTAGCCAACACTCTTCCCATTTTTAAAAAGCAAATCAAATGTTGGAATGGTGATAAATGCAACTGTAGGCTCTGCAAAGTATATATCCCGAAAGTTGGGTTTCTAACAAGATAGGTGTCTTAATGTACTTTATCTTGTATATATTGTAAGAAAAACATTTTAACCATTTCTTTCCAAAAAATTTAATTTTTCTTTTTAATTTAGTAGGCCTTATTTAGCTTTAATTCAGCTATCATTTATTCAGCCTACTTTAAATCGATAATTAATGATGATGATAATGATGAAGAGCCACACAACCGATTCGCAAAATTAAAAACAATTCCGTCAATGTGGCAATGAAGCTGTAACGAAATTAAAAATAGGCCTAAGTCAAGGACTGGCGTTTGAGTGTTAGACGAATCAGCTGTGTGGCCCTCGCGTCACGACTCCCCGAACAAGCAACAGACCCTCCCATCCAACCAACAAACCCCCTGTAGTATCCCGGTAGTGAACTGCCTTTGACTATTGAATTCAGGTGATATTTGTTTTATGGCTTCATTTAGGAATACTACATACTACTGCGACCTTTGTAATTATTCGATCTTATTGTTAAACAAACCCAGCATATTTCACCATCGAAAAGGAATTAAAAATGCAGCGCTATCCAACAATTTTTTCAGTCGCACCGCCAGTTCACATACTGGGTACGCCAAAATGAACTTTATGTGTTTGAAAATTCGTTTTTTGGAGAAAACTTGATAAATTTGAGTGAATAAAGGTTCGGTTGACAAGCGAAAGCTGAATTATTTTTTTCTGCGTTTGTTTTATTTTTCTGGGTATTGGAAATATACCGGGTGTCCCAAAAAAGTACCCCTGTTTGAAAAATCACCAAAATTCGATTCCAGGGCCGATCTTGAAATGTTTTTGGCAAGTAGATTAAGGACCAAATTATTTTTCCAGGTGATCTGGTGATTGTTTTAAGAATTAGCAAGTTTAGTTTAGCTCTTTTTTACGGCTGCCTGGTTTTGACTATACTGCAAAAAGCACTGATGATTACCAGATCAATTTATTTGAGTACATTAAACTTTTAATTTGGTCATAAATGACAGAAAAAAACGCGCAATTTTATTGGAAACTTCAAGGATAATAAAAAATCTGAAAATGTTGGCTCTTAGACAAGATTGACTATCTTGCTTAAAAAGTATTGGTCAAAATAATGTTTTTCAACGTGTAATTTTTTAACATTTAAATATTGAAAACAAATATTTTATCATCTTTAAATTTTTTGGGTCATTGACAAAACAAATCAAGAAGAAATTGTATCATAGGTTTCATAATCGAGTTTTTGGTGATTTGTTTAAATAAGAGTACTTTTTGGGACACCCGGTAGGTAAATTTGAATTTGCAAAAATCCTTACTTTCATAGCGAAGGGCCTGAAACCCTTGATCAAATCATAAAGAATCTCTTAACTCACAGCAATATGCAAATTTTATTTCAGTTCCCCCAAGAGTTAATAAGTTATCTTCATAAAAGTATTAGATGCTATACGTTACTTCTTTTGTAATGATTAAATTCTTATCTCCTGTGGGAGATAAAATGTATTGAATGTGAAGATTGCTGTTTGATTGCTGCTTGAGCGATCTGTCTCAAGCTTGGTTATTTTTTTTCGGAGGAAATCAGTGAATAACTGTCTTTAAAATGTGAATGGGGGCTGTTTTCAATGTGATAAAAATTGAGGTAATATACAATTTAAGTTTAGGCCTTGACTGCACTGTGGTTAATCCTCCCTCTCCCATGCAAAGGAGCCATAAGATCAAACAGGTTAAGATAATGGCGTCAGCCCTCTTTACTTTCATGGTAACTTTATAGTCTTCCTTAAAAATTCAGGAAGAGCAACTCATTGCTCTCCTCAAGTGTTTAAGAGGAATTTGGAGGCGCTTGGAGGTGAATGAAAGCTCAACCGTCTTCAGAAAACAGGGCATGTCGTTGTTATCTTCCAACTTTATTCAAACACTTTTCATTAATCATTTTGAATTAGTTTTACTATTCAACCGTTTTTATGTTTCTCATAGGGTTGTTTATGTGCCAAGAAGTTTGTCAACCATGATTCGCCTGTGTTATGCATGGAGGTTAGTTTTCAGTTTCTTGATCTATATCAAATGTTAGATTCTAAAGTATTGCGTCAATCAAGCCCATTTTGGTATTGTTAACAATTTCGGTTGATAACCGAAAGGCCGAAGTATTTTTTTTTGCGATTTTTCTTGTATCAATTATGCGCTAAAATATTTTGGCAAATCAGAGTTTGTTTCAGAGGACTTGACACTTCATTTTTGCGCCACAGAAGAATGAAGTCCATTTAGTTAATTTGAAAAGTACATAATGTCGCAAACAGAGCATTGTCATATCTTGTTTTCGCAGGGTTACAATTCAATAGTTGATAGACTGGTTTACAATTGGCCCTGCTAAAGCATAATATCTAAACTTAATTACTTTCAGACACTGAAAGACAGTTTTTCCCAAGTCCAAGATTTGTCACACTCTCTTAAGCTAAGAATAGCAAGTTGCCCTTGGGTTGACAAAAGAAACAGGTTTTTCTTGTCATAATTACTACTTTCTTGCTCGAAATTTCTTGACAAGTTCTTTCCAGGTATTCCTATCTTTCATTGGGTTTGGAAGGTCGTTTTTGGTATGTACTGTGTTAGATACAAGTTGGTCTATGCATGTTTTCTTTGGCTATCCTGTAAATCCTTTTCTCTCTGATGGTTTCCATATAAGTACTTCACAAGCGAATTCATTTTCATTTCTCTAGCAGTGACCTGCGAATTATATTCTCAACCTTGTTCCAACCGTCACAACTCCTACTCCTGCGTCGATACTGTATCTGTGACTGTTTCTATCGGTCGACGGTGGAGCTTGTGAGAACACCGTTTAGGGCCTGGGAACGAGGTTGCGGTTTTCTTCTTTCCTTTGATTTATCGGTGAGTTTTGGTATGTTGCCTTATTGTGCTTTTTGGTGAGATGTTGCCTTCCGGTGACATTCTGCACTTTTCTCTGTTCTTGGCATCGTTGTGCCAGTCATATCCTGACGATTTTCCAGCTGGTTTGTTTAGGCCCATGCATTTGACCCATATGAGACCTAGCTAAGTCAGAGCTGCACTGGCCTTTGCCTATTCTCATCTTGATGTCTTTTTCGGATGATGCTATGTGGCTTCCAAGGTAGAAATAATCGTCTACGTACAGTGGGCCAGCAGGCGCTTGTAGCGAAAAAAAATAAACTTTTGAGAAATGCAATAACAAGTTTTTATATTTGAAGAATGAAGATTCTCGAGCATTTTGGTACCCAATTTGATCAAATATCTTAACTAGAAACTAACCAGGTGACTCTCAAAGTCTTAAGGAATCACGATGTAGTAGGCCTACATTTTCTTGACGGAGAATTAGTCATAACAACATTTTGTTAGAAGAATGATGATTTATGTCCAAGTTATGACATTTTGTGTTACCCCCGTTATTCAGAGACAATAGGATAATAATGGTGAACTCTGATTGGTTAATTTAGCGTTGTTGCTGTTGTCGTTTTGTAGGCGTTTTTAAACTTGAAAAGTCTTCCTGTTTTTGTTGTTCAAGTTTGTTTGCGTCGTAGAAAAGATGTGATACTTTTTAGTCTTGATTTATCTGTGCGTTTCCAAGCAAAGGTTTGCTGAATTCTAACAGGTTATGGGCCCAGAACGCTCAGGATTGTTTATGGGCTATTGCAGCTCTGGCAGACGTGATATTTATTCGTACTCGTTGGAAAACAGCACGCTGTAAAGTACGAGGAAACATGGCGGAGATCACAAAGATCGAACCGTTGAACGGAAACAATTATCAGTCATGGAAGTACAACATGAAGTTAGTTTTGATGAAACGCGGCTTGCGAGCGAGACTTTACTCAAGACGGACAAGACATACCTCCACAACATACAGACTTAGTTGGTGTGAGAAACGCTTACAGATTACGTTCGGACAAGGCCTACTCATTAATCGCTTTGAGTGTCGAGAAAAATTTGCAAGTGCACACCTATACCGTCAACCCACAGGAGGCGTGGGACATTTTACACAATCTTTTTGAATTTGTATCGGTTACACAAATCGTGTGTTTGAATCGTAAATTTTATGCAGCCATCGTGTAGGAAGGTGAAGATTTGATGGATCATATAACGTATATGACTTCCCTTGCTGAGCAGTTACGTGAAATGAAAGAGGATATTTCATCGAAGAAATTTGCATCTGTTATCCTTGGTAGCTTACCGGAGTCATATGATAACTTTATGACGAGTTTAAATGCAAGAAATGCTGAAGAAATAGAATGGGATGATATTAAAGAATTATTGGCTGAAGAATTTATCAAACGTAAAGAGAAGAAACAAAAACATGTTTTTGACGATTCACTGTTTGCGAGAAAGGGTGCAGCCTTCAACAGAGGAAGAGATCAAGCACGTGATGGTCGAGGAAATAATTCTCAGAGGCTCATATGGAGGTAAACCATTTTCATATAATAAAGTTCAGGAGCAACAACACTGTGACGATCGGAGAGAAGCGAGAGGACCTAAATGTTTCAAGTGCAATCAATTTGGTCACATTGTAAACAACTTTCCACAAAATAGGAGAAATACTGCAAAAAATGAGCATTCCAACATTGTTGAAAATAGTTTCTCGGATGATTGCAAATCAGTCGAATTTGAAGATATGACATTATTATCGAGCATTACATAAATGGTTTATTGATTCTGGTGCAAGTAAGCACATGACATATGACAGAAGTATCAAGATTGGCTTCGTTAAGGTAACTCTGCTTTCCGCTCTGATGAGCACGGAAAGCATGTTTTCAGAAATCCTCCTCAGAAATCCTAGTAATAGCTCAAATGGGAGCAGAAGTTCGTTTTGATAAGGAGAAATGCACTGTGTTCAAGGATGGTAAGAAAATTACCATTGGACATGTTTTAGATGGCAAGCTATATAGATCAAAAACTTCAGAATCTGCTCCACTTTCAACAGCATCAAATGCGCCATCGCTGGGAGTATGGCATCAGAGATTGGGACATTTAAACCATGACTATGTTAATCAATTGGCGAAGATCAAATCTTGTTGATGTTATGAAGATTGATGATACTGTTTCTTGTGAGAAGAATTGTGAATCGTGTGCCCTTGGGAAAATGCATAAACAGTGTTTTCCTAAAGGAGTCAACATCGAGCAACTCAACCAATGGAGATTATACACACTGATATATGTGGTCCGATGCAAATTTAATCTAATCTATGGGTAGTAGTAGATATCTATTGATGTTTACATATGATTATTCAAGATACACAACCGTTTACTTTCTAAGGAGTAAAGATGAAGCCCTATCAAGATTCAAGGAATTTGTAAACTTGGTAGAAAGCCAGACTAGACGTAAAGTAAAGAAGCTAAATATTTTCGCTTATCAAGAAAAGGAGTATGTCAAGGTTATTAGAAGTGATAATGGAGGAGAATACACGCCCAAGAAATTTGCTGAATATTGTGAAGAGAAGGGAATTTCTCATCAATTTACCAATTCTTACTGCCCTGAAAAAAATGGAATCGTACAATCATCGAAGCAATCAAATCAATGATTCTTCGTGCAAAGTTGCCACTACACTTCTGGGCAGAAGCCGTTAACACAGCTATTTAAACCATCTTTAAACCCCCCTCCCCCTTCCGTGGTTTAA
Organism: Aurelia aurita; assembly: GCA_004194415.1. NCBI lineage: Eukaryota > Metazoa > Cnidaria > Scyphozoa > Semaeostomeae > Ulmaridae > Aurelia > Aurelia aurita. The sequence goes on along the minus strand of REGM01000025.1, from coordinate 145,127 downwards.
TAGAGCTTTCATGGTATTTTCCAGGAAATGGGGAACTCGGCGTTTTAACTCAATGCTTCTGATGTTACAATCTTGTTTCAATAACAGCAGGGTTCTGAATTGTCGTTGCTTGCTGATGTTCAGGAGCATCTTGTTGATGTCGTCTGCAGGAGAATTTGAATATATTCAAAAATCTCTTCCTTAGCCTCTTACATATAAGTATATACGTGATTGGATCTGTGATCAGCCCTGTATACACAATACAGAATATGATGCGCTCTGTTTCTTCAGATATCTGTTGATGTATGAGTGTGAATACACAGTCTGGTATAACTACTAATAACGCGAATGTCGAAGTTATGATCGCTGTCATTTTGATAAGTTGTTTACTCTTGGTATTTCTTCTGGCGACTGCAGCTTGTTGTGTTGGAACATTCCTCGTGCAAACTGCGTACATTATATAGCCGTAAACAGCCACAATACAACACAATGATATGATATCCATTGCGGAATACCAGTAGATATAGAATATAATTCGAGTTTTCTGATAAAAAGCTTTCAATGCCGCAATAGCCACACAAAGAAACCAAGTTATTGCCAGAAGAATCTTTACTCTTCGTTTTGAAAATAGATTTAAACATCTCAATGGATATTTTGTTCCGATAAATCTATCAATTGCCATAATCATCATAATGAAATAATATTCAGTATAGCCGAGTAATAGAAAACTATCTAAAATCTGTAAATATTTATTTTCCATGCTTAGGCCGATAATTCTTAGTAATAGTTGCTTGGAGTAATAGTTGCTTGGGAAATGCTAAGATTCAAGAGAATTGTTCGCTGATTTGTGTTTCCTCTCTCAAATTTCCACAACAAAATTGCTCCAGTAACATTCAGGACTAAAGCGATCACGACGACGAATAAAGAGACCAAGTAAGTAATTAACAAAGTGTCAGATACCATGATTAAATCGGCTAACGATTGTTCCGCTCAAGGTTAGAAATCAATGTTGTCTCTGCTGTTGTCATCTAATGCCTCCCTCGTCGTCGCAAAGTTCAAAGTGATCATAAGAAGCCAGATAAGCGTCCAGTCTTCGCCGAAGTTTCTTCAGTACAATTAGAATACTCTGATGAAACCATAAATTGAATAATATAGGTTAGATTGAGTCAGTTATAAATTATATATTATTTGTAGCCACAGATCCAGAAAGCATCGCTACAGGATCCAACGCACACCAAAGAAGCCAAAACACAAGAACAGCAGCAATAAAATAGAATCATTTGTATGCAGAAATTGCTCCCCTAATGAGTGTGCTGATGTTTTTCGTCAGCTAGAGGGGAACATGCAAGTTATCGATAAAAAGAACAAAGAAATTATCCTCCTAGGGGATACTAACTGTGATATCTTGCCTAATTACTCAGACGTATAATGTGTAAGAAATTTCCGTGGGGCGTCGAAAAACAACATAAAAATATTACTACAAGGCAACTAAAAAACTTTGATCAAGCTGACTTTATAAATGATTTGCTTCTAGTTGATTGGAAGGGTATTGTCCCAAATGGCGATGATATATCCCTATATTTTCACTGATACTTGAAAAACATGCTCCATTACGTAATCGGCGTATTTCTGAAAAGTTTAGTCCTGGGTTGACAAAAGATTTAAAGCAAATGTCTGCTACTAGAGATAGGTTGAAAAAACAAGCCGTGCGTTTAAAATCCAAAATTCTGATGGAAGCTTGTAAGCTGAATACAGAACTAAAGCGTCGGCGCTTTCTTTGTCCTATTTATAGATTACCTCTACTTAGCTCCGACAACTAACTTTAAATTCGATGAACTAGCAAACCAAATATTATGATTTTATCAATGCTTTTAAATAACAACCAGTCTTATTGATAATCTTGTACAGGTATCAGTCCTTACGCAGCTGTAAGTAAATTGATAGAGATATAGCAGCGATCTAAAGTCTGTCTCAAATTTGATGTCACGTGGGATTTGCGATATCGCAAAATTACTCATGCAAAACACTTCAGGTGTTGTTATTCGCGGGCATTTTCACGTGACATCTAATTTGAGACAGAAGACTATAGTCAAACATAGAACATAAGATGGACATGCGCCACTTATGGTCCCATTGTTTTCAACGATCGAAAACATAAAATACAATAGGCTATATTTAAATTATCGCAGTCCCCTAGGTAAGCTACTGTAACTCCGTTGATTTACTTTGAAAGCACTTTTAAACATTGCCGAGTGTGCACATCCATCCTTGAATTGATCAATCAAGAATGTTCTTTCATAAGGATCATTTTTATTCGTCGTTGATCGTTGGGATGTGCTGTACGATGAGCCACTGTTTCAAATGCATTTTTAAAATAGAGAGGAATTAGACTTTTTACATCGTCGTAGTTTCACTCCTTGCCTCAACTAGTATACCGTTACAACTACGACTCATGATCTAACTGCAAGTTGAGACGACCACCGTACCGATGCTGAAACGCTTCATAATTCGAGGTTCCATTGTAAAATAAGTTTAAAAACTTGAACTATTATCCATTAATCTTCCTGTGTAGAGACAAATTAGATCCGGTAAATCTGCTCGAGGCTGCGAGAGTCGACGTCTGTCGGTATCGTTGTCAGGACAACTTGATCAACCAATCCATAGTCATAGCGCGTTACTTGAATGCTATTCGCCAACATTTGTTTTTAGCCTACTCTCTACTGCAAATGCTGCTCTCTGATTGGTGATCCATAAAATTGTATCAGCTGGCCGCCTCAGCGAACACTTAGATTACAAGAGTGGTGAGGAATTAGGCTCACCATATCAGTCCTTTTATTTGTTCTCTTTAAATTAAATTAAATTAAATTAAATTAAATTAAATTAAATTAAATTAAATTAAATTAAATTAAATTAAATTAAATTAAATTAAATTAAATTAAATTAAATTAAATTAAATTAAATTAAATTAAATTAAATTAAATTAAATTAAATTAAATTGAATTGAATTGAATTGAATTGAATTGAAAACGTTTTTGTCTCTTTAATGAATTGTTGTTGCTGCTTTATTTGTAGCAGTATATCAGTTCAGACAAGGAGCGGAACTACACACTTGCACTGAATATGGCTCACCACTGTATTTCTAATACCACAAATTTTAATAATTGTAATTATGTTAAAAANATTAAATTAAATTAAATTAAATTAAATTAAATTAAATTAAATTAAATTAAATTAAATTAAATTAAATTAAATTAAATTAAATTAAATTAAATTAAATTAAATTAAATTAAATTAAATTAAATTAAATTAAATTAAATTAAATTAAATTGAATTGAATTGAATTGAATTGAATTGAAAACGTTTTTGTCTCTTTAATGAATTGTTGTTGCTGCTTTATTTGTAGCAGTATATCAGTTCAGACAAGGAGCGGAACTACACACTTGCACTGAATATGGCTCACCACTGTATTTCTAATACCACAAATTTTAATAATTGTAATTATGTTAAAAATTTGTGGCCGTTTAAGCGGCTTACTCATCCATGCACTAGAATGGAATAGCAGTTTATGTTAACACGAATTTACCTTTTATAAATCGCTTCCTTAGTGACAGGCAAAGTGTGACAATGTTATTGGGTCAAGTTGTCACAAGTGAAATAACAAGAAATCCTTAGCCACTTGCTGTGCCCCCCGATGCCATCCTGCACAGTTCTTGGCGTCTTTGTATAAACCCTATCCTGACGATTTTCCATCTGTTTTATTAAGGTCCATGCATTTGATCCATATAGTACGACACTTTCGGCGGTTGCTCTGAAGAAATCAATCTTTGTTTCTCTTTCCAGTATGGATTTTCACATGATACGATTTTCACCTCTCTTAGTGTGATCCGCCCTGGCATTGCCTGTTCTTATCTTGATGACTTTTTCGGATGATGCTTTGTGGCTTCCAAGGTAGAAATAATCGTCTACGTATTCAACTACAGTTACCTTTATAGATGTTGTGATCTCATATTCAGTCGATAATTTAAAATTTCTAGTTGCAATATACATTATACATTACAAGATAACTAATCTAATTCACCTTGCAATTTGGAAATAGAAACGGATGCAAAAGCAGTTGCTTACATAATTTTTTTATTTATTGTAAGATTTCATGATAACAAATATCGCATCTACATTTGTATTAGGCAATTGAAGGGCATTAGATTTCAACTGTCTTATTTCCATCCGGTTAATTATTCCAAAGTTTGGGTCCAAGAGTTCTTATCTGAAGTGACTCTATTTGGCCAATGGAGAACAAAGTGCAGTAGATTTCTAGAAGATGTATTGTTACTTGTCAGATGTAGAAATGAAGGCACCGTACAAAGCTCTATTCGACCCCCTTCTCTATTAAGGGCAGTCTGTCCCCTCCATGAATGGATAAAAAGAACAAATGGTTCATTGTGTTGAAATAAAGCAGAGAGATCTTTATCGTTTTTCGTGGCCGTAAGAAATAAAAAATTTAATTGCTGCCCACTGAATTTTCCACAAATCTTAAGTCAACAAATTTGCGTAGGGACAGACTGCCTTGACGCCCCCCTCTCTAAGAAGCCCCTCCCTTCTAAACCAAAATTTAAAGTAAGCCTCCTCTCTTTTAAGCCCGCCTTATATCAAATGCGAGAAGTTATCAAAGATTTTCCATTTATTTAGCTAAAATAAAGTTGAACGTTAATTGTGATATGGTTTGGGATTAAAACTGCGTTGAATTTTTGTACTTGACTGGTAAAATTGTATGTTGATTCCAGAAAATATAAGGTAAATGATCTAGTGACCTATCATTTATAGCCTTGTCATTTGGCATTTGTGAATGAGACCCCACTCTAATATGCCCCACGCTGGAGACCCCGAAATAAAATATGCCCTCCGGGGGCTTAATAGAGCTTTTACGGTATTTTCCACGAAAAGGGAGACCCTGCGTTTTAACTCAATGTATGTATGTATGTATGTATGTATGTATGTTTAAATTCACCACAAAATTAAAAATTTACAATTTGAAAATACTACAGAGTAATTAAAATAAGCAATTTACATAACAATACATTAAATATAAATTAAGAAACACCCCTAATCATAGTGGCAGGGATAGCATTAAAAGATCGAGTTGACCTTATGTCCGTAATGGTCCCCTTAGAGGTGGTTGTAAAAAAGAAAAGAGATATATATAATAAAGCCTTATGTGCTTTTCAATAAAGACTGAATACTCATATAATATATAACAACACAAGAATGTTTATTGCTTGTTCCCTCTTCTAGTGNTTTATCTAGGAAAATTACATGGTCAATTGTATCAAATGCTTTTTGTAGGTCAATCAAAATCATGCCTGTGAACATACCAATTTCAAATCCTTGATGGATCTTATCACTTAAATAGGATAGGCAAGTATCTGTAGAGTGATGTGCGCGAAAGCCAGATTGATATCTATATAGTATTTTCATTTCATCAAGGTACTTCTGTACTTGACAATGAATAATTTTTTCAAGAATTTTTGAAAGTTGTGGAAGCAGAGAAATTGGTCTATAGTTTTTGGGATCATCTTTCGACCCTTTTTTGAATAGAGGTTTCAGTTGTCTCAATGCTTCTGATGTTACAATCTTGTTTCCATAATAGCAGGGTTCTGAATTATCGTTGCTTGCTGATGTTCAGGAGCGTCTTGTTGATGTGGTCTGCAGGAGAATTCGAACATATTCAAAAATCTCTTCCTTAGCCTCTTACGTATAAGTATATACGTGATTGGGTCTGTGACCAGCCCTGTGCACAAAATACAGAACATGATGCGCTTTGTTTCTTCAGATATCTGTTGATGTATAAGTGTGAATACACAGTCTGGTATAACTACTAATAACGCGAATGTCGAAGTTATGATAGCAGTCATTTTGATAAGTTGTTTACTCTCAGTGTTTCTGGCGACTGCAGCTTGTTGTGTTGGAACATTCCTCGTGCAAACTGCGTACATGATATAGCCGTAAACAGCCACAATACAGCACAATGATATGATATCCATTGCGGAATACCAGTAGATATTGAATATAATTCGAGCTTTCTGATAAAAAGCTTGCAATGCCGCAATAGCCACACAAAGAAACCAAGTTATTGCCAGAAGAATCTTTACTCTTCGTTTTGAAAATAGATTTAAACATCTCAATGGATATTTTGTTCCGATAAATCTATCAATTGCCATAATCATCATAATGAAATAATATTCAGTATTGCCGAGTAATAGAAAACTATCTAAAATCTGTAAATATTTATTTTCCATGCTTAGACCGATAATTTTTAAGCATAAGATTGCAACAAGAATACATGAAATAGTTGCTTGGGAAATGCTAAGATTCAAGAGAATTGTTCGCTGATTTGTGTTTCCTCTCTCAAATTTCCACAACAAAATTGCTCCAGTAACATTCAGGACTAAAGCAATCACAACAACTAATATAGAGACCAAGTAAGTAATTAGCAAAGTGTCAGATACCATGATTAAATCGGCTAACAATTGTTCCGCTCAAGGTTAGAAATCAATGTTGTCTCTGCTGTTGTCATCTAATGCCTCCCTCGTCGTCGCAAAGTTCTAAGTGATCATAAGAAGCCAGAAAAGCGTCCAGTCTTCGCCGAAGTTTCTTCAGTACAATTAGAATACTCTGATGAAACCATAAATTGTATAATATAGATTAGATTGAGTCAGTTATAAATTATATAATATTTGTCGCCATAGATCCAATAATCATCGCTACAGGATCCAACGCACACCAAAGAAGCCCAAACACAAGAACAGCAGCAATAAAATATAATTATTTGTAGGCAGAAATCGCCCACTAATGAGTGTGCTGATAATTTTCGTCAGCTAGAGGGGAACATGCAAGTTATCGATAAAAAGAACAAAGAAATTATCCTCCTAGTAACGTATACATGGTAACGTCTGTTGTGTCTGAAACAAGCATAAGTAATCACTACATGGTGTACTGTGTAAGAAAATTCCGTTGTGCGTCGATATAACAACATAAAAATATACCAATATGTTTTCACTGATACTAGAAAAACATGCCCCATTTCGTAATCGGCGTGTTTCTGAAAAGTTTAGTCCTTGGTTGACAAAAGATTTAAAGCAAATGTCTGTTACTAGAGATAGGTTGAAAATAAAATCCGTGCCTTCAAAATCCAAAATTCTGATGGAAGCTAGTAGGCAGATAAGTAACAATGTTAGTAAGCTGAATACAGAACTAAAGCGTCGGCGCTTTCTTCGTCCTATTTATAGATTACCTCTACTTAGCTCCGACAACTAACTTTAAATTCGATGAACCAGCAAACCAAATATTATGATTTTATAATTTTTTTCAATAGCAGCCAGTCTCAGATAATATTGTACAGGTATCAGGCCTTACGCAGCTGTAAGTAAATTAACAGAGATATAGCGATCTAAAGTCTGTCTCAAATTTGATGTCACGTGAGATTTGCGATATCGCAAAATTATTCATGCAGAACACTTCAGTTGTTGTTGTTCGCGGGCATTGAAGTGATGTTGTTGTTGTTGCTTTAATGAGTTGTTGTTGTCCACCCCCCTTCCACCAAACATTCTCAAATATCTCCGCCGCTAGTGTAATTATGAACCTGGAACTCTTCGAATTTTGCTAAAATTTTATTGGCTGCCAAATTTTAAAAATTTCATCGTCCATTGTTGCACCACGTGACCTTCAGATGCCCTTATTTGGAGACAGTTCACAAAGAAAATCTTAAAAAGCTCTCTAATCTCTCGCAACTAACGTAAATCATGAAGTTATGTACACCATTCGATTCTTGTTGAAGAATACTTTCATTTCATATATAGTTTGTTTATTTTTGCTGACATCAGCAAATTTTAATGTTCATGACGTCATTTATCTTTATGACGTCATAGTTTGGATAAATTAGTGTGATATATTTCAAAACATGCAGAAAACAGTGTTAGGGTACTTTGTACTAACTAATTTCACTATATAGAAGCCTAAAAATTGAAAATATATGACAATAGGAATATCAGTTAGTCTATTCTCTTGCTAATTGCTCTTAATTAGCAAGAGTTGCAGTCTAAGTTGAGAAATTTCGGTGTAAATATCTTCCTCTACTCTTAATAGACCTTTCCCCTGATTACGTCACACACCTGTGAGCGTGCAATGCATTCTGGTAGTTGTATTTAACATGTGATCAGCTGTGTATGTTTTTCTATGGTGATCGTACGGAGTTTCTCTATTTTCTCTCAAAGTTTACAGCGAAAATTCAACGAAATTATCGAAAATACTTCAACTTTAGCCGACCAGCACATCCCTAGTTTTTTCCAAAACTAGAAACTAGTTTTTCCAAAAAAAGAGAGGCCTACTTAAAGCTAAAGAGAGGAAAATAAAGAGAGGCCTACTTCGAAAGCAAGGAACAGGTTAGGGTTAGGGTTAGGGTAGGATTCTCTGCTGCCAGTCACTAGGGGTCTTTCTCTCTTTTTACCTCCAGCCTTCTGAAACACAAGTTCTTGAAATTTAAAGGCTTTTGACAAGTGGTTTCTTGCATCAGCTGGTACGTGCTATTTCTGCCCAACTTGAGTGCACGCTTTTTAAGCCAGTAGCTCCATTTTGGTCATTTTCCTATTGTTTGGTTGCCTAGCGACGAACCACGTGACTAATTAAACTATATTGTTATATTTGTAAAGCTTATTGTCCAAGGAACAATTGGGATAAGGTTCATTGTTATATCTCTTCTACCGGGTGAGTCAGAAAATGCGTGGGGTGTTTGCCAATTTTTATTGATGCAGTTTAATTTGCAAATTCGTTTCTTTAAAGCTTATTGCATAGAAGAAAAGCTAACTTAGATATGAAAATTTATTTGGTCGAGATCGGTCTGTCCGTTCCAGAATTGTGACCTTCTAAACCATGACAAACATATTGCTTCTCTACCAAAAAATTGATACAACAAATGCATTGTGTTAGAGCACAAAAGAAAAAACTAATGCTACTTATGTTGTATCCCTTGGGGACTAGTCATTTAAATTGTCATTGTTAGCAAGCTGAAAATTCTTTTACTAGCGATACTTTTCACCAAAATGGCTATATCACAAACTTGCAAATAAATACGGAAAGACATGACCGATTTTAACAAACTAAATGTCTATAACTAATTAAACCTTTCTTCTTCAATATAAAACTTCAAAATTTCCGATTTGACTTGTTTTTCAACAAAATATTGCTTGCTAAACGCCCCACGTTTTTTCTGACTCACCCGGTAGTTTTGGAAAAAAAGAGGGGGGGGGCAAAAAACGCCCCCTCCCGGTCGAAAATGCTCAAATTTCAACCCGGTCCAAATGGGGGTTAAATAATCAAATATCAACATATCAAATAATTGGCCGAGAACAAAGTCGCCCGCACACAGAACCCGCCAAAGATCAAAGTCTTTGGTGTTTCTCTGTGACAGTCTGCACTGTTCTTGGCATCTTTGTTTAAGTCCTATGGAGAGGATTTTCCAGCTGTCTTGTTAGTGTCCGTACATTTGATTCATATACCGGGTGAGCTAGAAAAAGTTCCCAATTTCAGAAATTTGTAGCACCAAGAGTACTGGATGGATTTGAATCAATCGAATCCTTCTTAAAAGCCGAAAGACTGGAGTATTTTTGTGATTTTTGTCAGAATTTGACTTTACCAAATTTCTTGGTTGCGAAATGCCTGAAAATGGGTCGAAAACACTTGATCAAGTCGTAAGGAATCTCCACACACAGAACAATACGCAAAGCATTTAATCTTTCTCAAGAGTTACAGGAAATATATTTTCAAACGAATACTGAGGTTTTTCAATCTCATGGCAATAAATGTGCAGACGATATCCCTTACCCGTGCAAAATTGTACTTTCTTTATTGGTCTGTGCAAGGAGTTTCTTTGCGATTTGATCAAGTGTTTTAGGCCCTTTTCAGGCATTTTGCAACAAGTTAATTTTCATAAAATCGAATTTACCTAGGTATGTTTTCATTGCTCATAAAAGCGCGAAAAAATCACAAACATACCTAAACATACTATCAACCAGAATTCGATTCATTCCAATCCATCCAGCACTTTTGGTGCTATGAATTTCAAATGTGTGAACTATTTCTGGCTCACCCGGACACTTTGACGGTGGCTCTGAAGAAACTGATCTTTATTTCTCTTTCCAATGTGAATTTCCATATGATACTTAGCTTAGTCAGAGCTGCCCTAGCCTGCGTCACAGACCAAACGAAAAGGAAATCGTATTCCTTTTCGTTTGGTCTGTGACGCAGGCTAGAGCTGCCCGGGCCTTTGCCTATTCTTGTGTATTGTTGTTATTCTCAGGTACGTCATGACAGATTATACAGTGGATCAACAACTGGCAAGGTCTTAGTTCACGATTTAAAGGTAAGAATTTTTCAAGTTGCATCAGTGTCTCGTGTCATATATTGAATATTTCGTGCCATATAATGAGTTTCTCGTGTCATATACTGAATGAGTGACCAGAAAGCTCCGGTCAAATTATCCAACATTTCGCCCAACATTTCATCCAATATAAAAAATGTCGATGTTGGGTGACCCAACATGGTGGTAAAACGATCCAACATTTCAACCAGCATGATGTTGGGTGAAATGTTGGGAGAAATGTTGGATCGTTTGACCGAGACTTAACTTTTTCAAGCGTTGGAAATGTTTTTACTGTAAAAATTTATAACCAATTTTTTAGTTTCCAAATGTATTGTTCGACGGAGGTTTTAATTAAAGGTTTTTTTTTTTAATAATTGTTGTACGTTTAGTTTGCTTAGTAAAAAGCAATAGACTTTTCGACCATACGAAAAAGGGATTGGGGAGGGCGGCCAATTCTGGTATTACGTCTGGAAGATGATTTTTAAGGTCACCAATACAAAGTTATTACAATCGTCGCTCTTTTAGCTACCGAGTGAGTCAAATATGTTTCGGAATTTGAAAAATCACTAAAGCTCAAACATTGTATCAAATTGTCTTCTTTAGGTGTTAGATATGACGCCAAATTTATTTTAGTGATATATATGAAACTAGCCATGCCCCTAAGGTAGCGAAAAGCACACTCCTAAATTTCATGGAATTGTTGCCATTTCCATCATTTTGTTTGCTGTTATTCTTTAACATGGTTAATTATGCCAGAAAGGAATCTCATCATCGTGAAGTGTGTTAGTACCTGTGATAGAACCTATTGCTCAGAAAAAGCTGTTTCAGTTTACAAATGTGATCTCAAAAAAGTCTGCCGACTGGAGAATATATGCTGTAACCTCAACAATAGGCAGTATCAATTTTAAGGTAGCTTTCTCTTTGAATTTGATGGTTTTCTAACTTGATTTGTTGGGACCAGGGAGCGCATGCGCTCCCTGATTGGGACAGCCGGCAGCAGATTTGCCTTCTAATTTCTTCATTCTTGTGTCTATCTATAGGAGCTGCGCTACCTGAAATTGTTTTGTCGTCAAAATGGAGCAATAGTGGCGATGAAACTCGTTAGTAATCTTCTTGTGACTGCTTCCACTGACAAGCTGATTCGATGTTACGATATCCATGTAAGCTAAGTCGATGTACAATCATTTCTCGTACTATTTTGCCGTAAGTTATATCTGAAATCGACAAGGCTCCAATCTGAGGTTCTTTAAGCCAGATCCATTTAAACAGCTAACCAACCGGGTGTCCCAATATTATGTATCGGCGTTGCCAAAATGTACCATCATGAATTATGCACCAATTTTAATAAAGTACCAATCATTTTGTAGCAGAAACTTAGATGCAGAAATTTATTTCACTAAAATTGGTAATATCATTCTAGGAACTAAAAATGTTGATAACGTTTCCCCAAGTTTCAGCTTCAAAAGAATGAAAGCGAGCATAGGCATCCTCCAAGGAGCAAAACTAGCGACAAATATGTGCCTCTTACATGTAGATTTATGTGGTTCGCTTGTTTAAATTCCTGCAAGATAATTGGTCCAACTTTTATGCAACTTTAACTTTTATTCACAGCTGAAAATCTGTTGAAATTTGATCGTAATTTTTAGCTCTTCTTCTCGAGACTTTTTCCAAAACTACCCAGATTCCAAGTAAAATTGTGCATAATTCTAGAAGGATAGAACTGATTTTAAGGCAATAAAAGTCTTCATCTAAGTTAGTCTTTGTACTATGAAATGATTGGTAATTTATTCAAATCGGTGCTTAAATCATGATACCACGTTTTGGCTATTTGGGACACCCGTTAATGGGTCGATAGAAAGTTTCTGACCCCTGCCTTTGGCAAACTTATCAGGGGCAGTAGTAGAGTAGAAACATAGGATGTCAATCAACTTGATATTGAAGCCTATGCAAGTCAATTTTGTACAGAAAATACCTAATTTTGGTATTGTTTTATTTTTAAGGTAAGGTAACAAATCTCATACTCGTAACGGACTTGGTTGTTTAGCTCTTCAAATTTATCCAAGACTAATTACTGATGTGTTATTAAATAAGCATTATATTTAATGCCGAGTGAGCTGTAGCATGAAAATATGATTGAAAAGTTTTTTAAAGCGTAATCTTCATATTTTAGAGGGTACGGCTTTGCCTAATGTAGTTATTACGAAATTGATTTATTTAAGTTGGGTCCACCCTGTAGCTTATTCAATATTCACACACTGAGAAATTTACATTCTTAAGCCTGGTTCATGTCGTTGCAGTCGCTATAGTCGCTGGGGTCTTTGGGACGAAGGACCCAAAAGACTCAAAAGACTGATGTGAACAGTAACAACTTAGTCGTTGGTGTCGTCAGGGTCATTGGTGAGTCTATTTTCCGTCCGTTCACATTCAGTCTTTTGGGTCTTTTGGGACGTTTTTCCCCAACGACTCCAGCGACTTCAACGACCTAGTGTGAACCAGGCTTTACTCGCAAGTTGGAATTTTCTTTGAAAAATCCATGTGACATGTATCATTCGAATCCTCAGACGCGTCTTTTGTTTTCAGAAAGGCACTGTTGTGAAAGTGTATGGTGGACACAAAGGGATGGTTTACTGTCTTGCAAGCGACAATGAAGGAGCCCGGGTTAGTGGAAATTTCTCCTTAAATCATAAATTACAAACTTAATGAAAACAACGGCATCTTCAATTTCAAAAGTAAACAAATTTGTTTGACTGTAGAGAATGGTAATTTTAGCATCATGGCGGGCAGCTTTCAAAGTAGGCCTGTCCATCGACCAGGATTTTACTATTCGATTAATCATATGCAAAACTGCCGATTAATCGATTAATCGAATGGTCTAGAATGTAAAAATTACGTCATAAGAAGGAACGAAGGTAGCAATAGAATATAATTCCTGTAATAAATGGTCTATTATAGACAGAATAAAGGAACAGTCGATCACTATCTGCATGACATTGGACTGACTATTTTTGTAACAATGGTTTCTTTTTGCAATGGTCGATTATTCATCAGAGTCGATGGTCTATGCAAGTCGATGATTTTTTTGTAATCAATTATGAATGAAAATCGATTAGTGACTTAAAATCGATTATTTCATCAAGTCGATTATTACCCGAAGTCGCTTGATCGATTATTCGGCACTAATCGATTAATCGATTATGCCAAATGTTAATCGATTATTCGGACCTCAATCGATTAATCGATGATCGATGGACAAGCCTATTTCAAAGCCCAAATGAAAAGAAGATCTCGCCCTAGTGATTCTTCCCAGCGGACATCATGTTTTCGTTGTTTCATGTAAACATACCCATCCTCTGGTGAAGAAGCAAGTTTGTAACTTTTTGTGCCGTTTTCATCGAGCATGTGAAAATATTCCAACATTTGTCATTCTTTTTACAGATCTACAGTGGTAGCAAAGATGGCGACGTGAGATCAAATAGAATACAGTTGGAATCTCAGGCAAAATGTCAGGTAAGGAAAACAGACAATTGATTGTCATTTAAAGAAAAGAAACGGAGATGTAGTGATCAAGTCTAACAATAAGAATATAACAAAAGAAAGCCACGTGGCACTTTTGTTCTTATTCTTTTCATCTATCGAGAACATCAAATACAGTAGGTTGTATTTACATTGCCCCAGCACCCCCCCCCCCAAGATAAGCTGCTTTTAACTCCGTTGATTTACTTTAAGCTGCAGCATTTGGATTGATTAATTCAGATTCAATAAATCATTGCTGATTCTGAATTTAAACTGTATTGAGTAGTTCATATAAACTGCAGCATTTAATGTGAAATTGCGTTGAGTAATAAATATATTTTAAATATATCTTATCAGACGCTGGTCACTGCAGATCGGTAGGAAAGGTACGGTAAAACTTTTCAGCCAACGGCCGCCATTATGGAAAGTTTTCCAAATGGTTCTTGTATAATTTTTTACCCCAAATTTGGATAAGGAATCAAGCCGTAGCCTAGATACAAGTTGTCTCACTCTCAGTCTTCGTGATATTGATTCAGACATGAAACAAGTTGAAAGTTCATGATAGAGTTGAACATCAAAATGAATGTGAAAGGTGTCAAAAGTTTCAGCCCAAAATATTTTGCTTGGTCAAATCATTTACAAAGTCTCAAACTTGTTATAGTTGAAAATTCATATCACTAACTCTATGAGTTCGAAAACTTGTACCTAGGTAGAGGTGCTAAATCGCTATAGGTGGTAAAAATTTCATATGCAGAAATTTTGGGAAAACGTGGCGAACGTTGGCTGTAAAGGTGTATCAAGAAGAGCTGAGAAGATACAACACGCGTTTGTTAATATCAGAATCTTGAAATCTAAGCTAATATATTTATAATTTCTATCTGTAACTGACGAAGGGCACAGCCCGATACGTTCAGTGTATATTTTCTATGGCGTTCTCAGTATTTTACAGATGGAAATTATCGATTGTTATTGTATTTATACTTCGCCACGCGCTGGACAGTTATTTGAATTAAGATATTTATAAGCAGAAGGATTTGTCATTTTCAAGTTACGTGAAATATTTGTCACAGTGAATCAGACGATTTGTTGTCGACATTCCAGTGAAATCTACTCATAAGTCGGTGACACGGCTTTCGGTTTATTGTGATTCCTTAATTTTACATCTTGCTTATTTGCGTTTGCAGTGGGAAGGATGTGGACTGCCGTTTGGTCTCATTAGTCACTTAAAGTTTCATGTTCTTAGTAAGTAGAATTCACTTCAATTTTTTTCAAGTTCATTTCAAGTTTCTTGCTGACATTTATGACGAAGTTAGAAGCTCAATATACACAAAGGAATTAATCTGATAATCATCTGCTCTTTTGCAGTATGTTTCAAATCCAGACAGCCCTACAATGAGGCAGATCTGCCAATTTCTAAATAAATTAATAAGATAAGTTATACCTGAGAAAATCATTTGATCCTTCATCTGCTTGCCAAAAAAAGAAATTTGAAGACCGGCGTTGTAATCAAATTGGGGTATTTTTTCGAACGTGGGGAATTTTTATTGGGACACCTGATAGTTTGAAATAAAGAAGATACAGATGAGCGCTTAAATTGCAAAATTAGGGAAGATTTTTGCTAGAAAGTTGCGTGTTTATAAATTAAGGGGAAACGACAGGGAATAGAAATCAATAACATTGACGAATGTTGGAAATGAAACACGTCGGACGGTAGTGAACTTTTATAATGAATATTATATTGGGATTGGGAATGATTGATCATTGTTCTTTATGTGCACAAAACGTTTCCTTGGCTTTAAACATAATTAAAACATCTAGGGAGAATTTTGAAAGGCAATACGTATGAAGAAAAATATTTCGAAATGATAGGGAGAAAGGGAGTAGAAAGAAATAACTTTAGCAAATCTTGGAAATGAGACACTTTAGTAATGAACTTATATAATAAATATTATATTAGGAATGATGCATCATTGTTTTTTACGAAGAATTTTCAAAGGCCTGACGTATGAAGTCAAGGAGTGGAGAAAAATAAGTTAAACAAATTTTGGAAATGAGACTCGTCAGTGACGAACTTTTATGACTCTTTTTTATGTATATCCTAGAGAGCAGACAATTACAAGAAAAATCATAGAAAGTAATTTGATCTTTCAGCTATAATCCCATAATTCATTGAAGTCAATTTCTGTTCTAAAAGGGTAGTATCAAGTAATAACTAGCCTGCGTGCAGACTTTTTGGTTACTGGGGAGGAGGGGAAAGAAAGGAACTACAAAGTCTGCGCAACGCCGTGAATTTTCTTGTTTTCAAATTTTCAATGTGATTGCGCAAGCGAGATGCCCTTTGTTTTCTTTTGTTAGGATAGCCAATCAGTATCGAGTCCTCAGATCCCAGGACCCAATAGATTTAACGAAAGACAGTCTGTATTGTCTTTTTTACAAAGCGAGTAAAAGTTCATTGTCATCAAAGTACTCCGTAGTGGAACAAAATGGCGGATCGCAAAGGGAAGCAGCCCGGAAGCAGATAAGATTATCGTGTAAACATGTTAAAGATTGGGATGAATCGAAGTTTCAGAGTGGCCTAAATCATGTCCAACGCATTTTCAAGATCCATCGGATCCTTGATGAGCAGAAAATTGTGATGAAGAAATTTCTTCAAGGAAGCAACGTGTACTTCAGTGCACCGATTGGTTTTTTAGAAAGTCTCTCGTCTTTCAGAGTTTGCCTTTGATCCTTTGATTGCTGAATGTATGTTGGACAGACCACTTTTCACAAGCATTGTGCTGGTGATTTGCCCGTTACAAGCCATGATTGATCAAGTTAAATTCCTCCGTGATTCCATCGGCCTAAATGCAGCGTAACTTTCTTCGCTTCTTCAACACATCTACGCATCGGCGACAGATATATTTACACAACGGTGTCTTTGCAAGATTAATGAACTCCAAAGATTCGATTTCAGTCTTTGGACTAAAGGAGCCAGCACTATCTATGAGATTCCTATCACTCTTGACATTTAATTCTTTGATACAGATCGCACAAGCCACCACTTCGTTTCGAAATTTCTTTGCGATTCGAACTCAAAATTGCGCAACCTTGTGACAAAGATGATGTCATGGTCATGTGATGAAAAACAAGAAAATGCACGGCGTTGCGCAGACTTTGTAGTTCCTTTCTTTCTCCTCCTCCCCAGTTACCAAAAAGTGTGCACGCAGGCTAGTAATAACAGGTAATAACAGATTTCAAGGTGGTCAAACATTGTCTGCGCAGTTTTCACTATGGGAGGGTACACAGCTCTCAGTAGGGCCACTTTTTAGGACTGAAAGGGCATTTTAAATTAAAAAGACCTAGAAAAAGGGCGCTTTGAGGTTAAGATAGGGGACTTTCGAAAAACTGTACCCCCTCCCACAGTGGCGTAACGGAGGCAGTCAGGGCATTTAGGGATTTTTCAGCTCGGGCCCCCCCCCCAGCTATGAGCATTAAAATAGTATAGATATAAACATAAAAAACCATGTCCAATTTAAACTTGAGGAAAACGACTTGCACAGGCACAAAAATCGAATAATTATGATTATTTACAGTCAACATGTCCATTGTCCAAGCCAGCGGCATGGCCAGGGCAAAGCTATTGCAGGGTATTAAAACAAGGGGGCTTAGGGGCGAAGCCCCAGTAAAATTTCGATGACACACCCTCTACTTTGGCTTAGAACACCTCACCCGTTTCCATGCTTGCTGGTGCTAAAATATAATTTTTGACAATTTTGTAACAGTTTTTTTATAAATTGGCATCCCCGGGAAACTTTTTGAGAAAACATGATTTACTTTGGCTCAGAAAGCCTATTTCGATGCCATGTTTGCCAGTGCCAAATTGGACACTTTGTATGACAATTTTGTAAAATTTTCTATGAATCACGACCTTCAGGGAAATTTTTGCGTCAACACCCTTTACTTTGGCTGAGAGCGCTTCTCACAATCCAATGTTTACCTGCCCCCAAAAAGCCTTGACAATTCTGTGGTAGTTCGTCTTGGATGTTTGAATTGATTTGATTGACAGCATTGTTTCATTTACGCCAATCACATGCTGGCGCGAAAGAAGTAAACGCCACCGCAGTAAGCGCCACCACAGAGGCGCAATGGTAAGACCATGCATTATTAAGACCACGTATTATTATGTTCCTTGGAACATTTTCCTACGAGGCAAGATCACCAAACTTTTTTAGAATAATTGATGGATAAAGATCCCGTTGCTATGGTATTGCTAGAGAATCAAAATGCACATATGATGTAAAAAGCATCGTTTTCATGAGCAAATGTCATCGTTTTCGTGCTGGCTACTGCACTGATTTTACATGCATTTTAGCACACCAAGACCGATTAAAATTTTTTAGCTCAATAACACATTTTGCAAGTGGTGAACTACCTTAACAGAATCGTTATTAGCAATTCCACCAGAAAGCCGACAATAAACCATTTAAACATTTAGAAAAAGTGTCTTGGAGAAGAATACCTTTTCTGGTACATGGCTTTTTAAATTTGCTTTAAAATTAAAGAAACAATTGCCATGTCCTATGACCCATGCCTCGTAACAAAAGGGATATATTCTCTCCAACCCAGACGTCGAATCAAACAGCTTTAGAGCTCAATTCGTTGTCTGTAAAATCCCCGTCGCAGCCATTTACCAGATTTGTGTCCGCCATTTATCAGAAAAATATAGCTCTCTTTTTCTAAATGTCGAAATGGTCTATGAAATCAACGAATTAATTTGAAGCAGGGTGCTCGTGTAGTAAGTGTACTCTCATTGCTGCCCTGATCAAGTAACCCTTAAAACCATTCTTTTACTGCAGGTCATCACATCAGTCCAAATGCCAGTCCTTTCAATTGCAAATGGAAATCTTGCATCCATGTGTATCCGACCAGAATAAGAGGCAAGGTAATGTGATCTTATTTTGATTTTAAGTGATTTCATACTTTCAAGAGAGGGATGCAAAGGAACAAGCAACCAAAAAGTCTTCTGTACAAAAATCTGTTTGAATCACTTCAATCGGTTAGTTTCTTTATTGTGAACGACACGTTCTCCCCGTATCTGAACGACACGTTCTCCAAGGGCAGATTTCGCAACAATACCATGTGTATCAGACAAAAGGGGTCATTTCACCATGCCCTGTGGTGGTGCCTAATATCTAAGAATCTTGCAATTAAATTTTTATCATCTAAGAACGTTAACTTAAACCTTCAGGCCATTTCTTATAGAAATTTACTTCTCGAAGGCGGTGATATTATTAAAAAAATCAGTTAAATCGATAGACAAGACGATGACAGCTGGCCTATAAGAACATCCAAAATGCTGAACAATATTTAAATTTCTGTTAGCCTAAACTTCATTTGGTCGAAGAAGGACATTAAACAGGGTCCACTTGAAACCGTTTTGCCATATTTTGGCAATAAACGTGTCTGCCAGTATCCATAGATATTTGCTTCACTCATTCGATATCACTGAAATGCCTCAAATAATGGCTTGGTAAAAGCACTCCCAAAATTTATGTACATCAAAAATGTTTTGGCCATAGAACTGCCTTTTAATTTCAAAATATTGTTGTCTCCGACTGGTATGTAATTTAGATCTACAAAACCACGAACAAATTTAAATTATTCGCCTGCATTTGTTCTTTTTAGTATGGTGATGTCGACGTGGAGCATGTTGAATATCATATGAGGGAGCCATCATCGTGACTTCCATAGCCTGCAAATTATGGCGATCAAAATCGATTATGTCGCGGATGACATCATACCCTAGCATACCTTACAGTAAAACCCGCATATAACAACCCGAATTCATGCGCCAAGCCTTCGCAGCTAGCATAGGAGAGGAGAAAGCTAGCATGCATGGGAGAGAGATATTGCCTTTATGTAAAATGACTTAGTGTAGATATATTTCGACTTTTGTGATCAAATTGTCATTGGTTATCATTCTGTGCCTATCAATACGCGATTCTCCGTGCCAATTGACTACGGTTTCATTCTTTACCAAACTGCAACCTTTTGAACATATTTTTTAATTGGAACGAACCAAATTTCAGCAAAATTCAAATCACCATAGCTTGAAATTGGATCAAGATCAGATTTGGTACGATTCCTATTTTCAGCAATCTCTCTCACGAGAAATGCAGTTACTCAGTTGCAATTATAAAGTTTCCGATGGAGAATTTTGATGACGTCACAAGTAGAAAATCGAAAAATCTGATCTGCAATAAATGAAAACTTGACGAAAGTGCCCTGCAAACGTATGCATTAATAAAGGAAGATTGGTAATAGATGATGATGATACGATCAAAACGTTAGACATGCATCAGCATAAAGTAGTTTACACAAAACAGCATTTTTCTCCTTTGCTTTTGTGCCCAACTAATATATGGAAAGAGGGAATGTAACTTATTTCCACTTGTCTAAACTTTCTCCTAGCATGTCTCTACAGAAACAATTAAAATCTGTCTCACAATAGATGTCACGTGAAAATATCTGGGAATAAATACAATCCAAGAGTTTTTCATGAGTAATTTTGCGTTATCGAAAATCTCAACTAACACCAAATGTGAGACAGACTTTAAGGTTCAGAGGAATGGTTTTGGTTTTAACAAGGAGGAGCGAAACTTCGACACGTGGGCTCAGTTGGAAGGTTTTATATTCGGGTTTTACTGTTGACAAATGGATGTTAGTTGTTAACAAATTATTGTTAATGGATGTTAATATTTAACAGATGGATGTTGTCAGAATTGGACTGAATGGTAATGGGACTATTTGTGTTCTCTACCCAAAGTGTTGCAACAAAATTACATATTTGTTGTAGTTCATATTTTTACACAGGAAAAGTTTCCTTCTGTACATAAATATTGGAATTAGAAGTCAATGCCTTAAGGAAACTCTGCTTTCCGCTCTGATGAGCACAGAAAGCCGGTTTTCAGAAATCCTTTTCTCCAGAAACTTATTAATTACTCTAGAACCAATCGGTATATCGAAATTCTGTAAAAAGCATGGTAATTACCCATATTCTTGGCAATTAAACGCAATCGTTTGCTTTCGCAGCTTTTAAGACTGGTCATTCTAAAGTATTTTGTAGGTTTCAGAAGAACTTTATTATCCAATCCGCTAATCTAAAGGTTTCAATCTAACTTTTGTACCACTGACACGACATATTCACGGAGACACATACCAAATTTGAAGGCAAAAGCTTGACTAGATTTCCCGCAATAAAATTTTAAAGTTTGGTAGCCTACTCGACAACAAGCACTAGAAAAACTGGTCTGTCGATTATCGATAGGCAAATGCGAAAGAATCGGCGAAGCGCTTGCAAGCATGAATGAAAAGGTTCAGCATTCTTTCGAGACATCTATCACTTTCCTTTAAAATCTTGCATGAGCAATGAGGTATTTTAATTGATTCCCAAGGGGAGGGAAAAGAAAGCAATTGCGAAAGGGAATATGGATTGAAAATATTTCTATTCGTTTTAACTCCTCGTGGACTGAACCAAGATATCAAATAGCAAATTTGCAAGGAAAATGTTAGATTCTCGACCTCGAAAGAATGCAGAAGTTTTTCACACATGGTTGCAAGCGCTTCACCAATTCTTTCGCATTTGCCTATCAATAATCAACTGACCAGTTTTTCTAGTGTTTGTTGTCGAGTAGGCTACCAAACTTTAAAATCTAGCCAGGCTTTTGCCTTCCAATTTGGCATGTGTCTCCGTGAACATGTAGTGTCCGTGGTAAAAAAGTTTGATTAAAATCTTTAGATTAGCGGAGTGAATATGAAGTTCTTCTGAAACCTACAAAATATTTTAAAATTACCAGTCTCAAAAGCTGTGGAAGCAAATGATTGCGTGTAATATATCTTTCGATTGCCAAGAATATGGGTAACGCCATGCTTTTTACAGAATTTCGATGGACCGATTGGTTCCGGAGTAATTAATAAATTTCTGGAGAGGAGGATTTCTGAAAACCGGCTTTCCGTGTTCATCAGGGCGGAAAGCAGAGTCACCTTAATATCTAAACTTCAATTATTGTTGCTGTTAATGAAATCTTTTATACTAGAAATTATCGTTAAAATTAACAAATGGGATAGCTTATTTTGTTGTTTATTGTTATCAGTTGTCCTCAAGAGAATGGTTCCAAGTGGTCTACATTGGGGTTTTAGGTTATGCTCCCAGTAGTGCTAACCTTTGTTTTATTTGAGTCTCTCCCACTGAAAATTCATCAGAAAAGAGCTTTGTCTTCAAAACTGATTGATAAATGGTAATTTCACTTCATCTTTCAACTAAACGGCTTGGCAGGAAACTTAGGTAATTTACTGTATTTCTACCTCGAGCATTTTGATATCGTTAATATTTTCAAAATTAAAGAATTTTTCTGTTTTCTTGAGAGGGATTCATGTAAAGGTTCAAAAACAACTAGAAGCATCGTATGTAACTCCTAAATTTAATGAGGGAAAAATTGTAGAGTTTCAAGAAAGGTCTGCAATTTTGTGGTAAGCAAACGTTTGTCGCTTTTCTGGTTTACGAATTAGAAATTTGATGACATCGCTACCTCAAATGATATTTAAAATGCTCAGGGTAGGATTGAAATACATTACCTAAAGTATACCTGAAGCCAAATAGTCGAAAGAAAAGGATGATCAAGATTTATACAATTTAAAGATTTGCAGCCAATGCTTCAGAAAAGATCATCAGAAATGTGGTACAATTACTTCTGTACGGTTGCTCTCCTCTTAAATTGCAAGTGAAATGTGTGCACTTAAATACAGAAAAGATTTCAAAACCGAGTGAATTTATGCAAATTTGTCGTATCCAGATTTCGATCGGGTTAATTGATTTATAGAGGAGCACACGCTCGAAATTGTTTTAGTATCACAAGTTTTAAAACATGCTTTATAATTTGTAAGAATATGGAAAATATTCGATGTGGTCTACATCTCCTCCACCCCTTTCTATCGACAATATGTGACCACATAAAATATTATCAGACACTTTTGCTCTTCACACCATACCATTTTACACAGTTTTATTCTCGTCTTGTTTCGTTGCATTTCAATTTTTGTTAATAGAGAAGGGGGAGAATGTAGAAGGTAGTCCCCGAAAAGAGAGGATGGACTTTCGAATACGGAATAGCAGGGGGTCTTGAATAAATGGGGTGGGTTGAACCTTTCCTGAATCCTAATAAAAGAGAGGTCTGAAATTTGAAGACACAAGGGTCTTTGATTGCAAAGAACGTCACAAACGGGTTAAAAACCATCGAAAAATTGTTATAATGAGATGCACATTTCAGTAAAGTTGATTTTCACATTTTCCACATCTCAAAGCTCGAAATTGATAAATGGGGTCTAGAATGAATAGTCAATTCCGGACTCGAGAGTAGAAAGTAAGTGTCCTATGTCCCATGTTTGGTAGGCGCAACAAAGGTGTGTTTACCAAAAGGAGGCTGGAAGTAAACCGCGCGTTTTATTTCGGCCGCTTTTTTTAGAAATCTTCACATTTTCAAAGAAAATAGTCTCTAAAATGGCTGAACAAGCTGCAGAAGAAATTGAAGCAACTGACAGAGGAACTATTCTTATAGCTGGAGCTGGTTTGGTGAGATTTTTTGGTATCCTGCAAGGCGTTTTGCTGTTTTTGTACATTATTGATATTTAGGCCCATCATCAATCATAAAAATTCACTTTTTACGTAAGTAGTGGTCTGTTATGTAACATGGTTGGTATTGCAAATAAATGACCATATGACATATGAAAACATTTTCAAATTAGAAAAATCAAAGGAAAGTGAATTCCCATGAACTACACAGAACTTTGGGCGCTAACGGTGAGGTTAGTGCCAAATTGGTTGGTAAATTAAGTGGTTATTAGTGCCAAATAATTTATTAAATCGGCTACAGGTAATGTCGACTTTGCTGGAACAATCAATTTTGCGTCACTAATCAACTTTCATTCATATATAATCAATTATAAGGAAATAATCGATTTTCATAGACCATATACTCTGATGAATGATCAACTATTACCAAGAAACCGGTTTAGCAAAATAGTCAGTTCAATGGCATTGCAGATAGAGATCAACTATTCTATTATTCTGTATATAATCAACCTCTTATTACTGTAAGTTTATTCTATTGCTGCCATAGTTTGTTTCTTCCTATGACGTAATATCACAGGCCATTCGAATAATCGATTAATCAGCAATTTTGCTTACAATTAATCGTAGAATAAAATCATACATAGTTGATGGACAAGCCTTAATTGCAAGCACTTAAAAACCCAAACATATTTCATCGATCTTGAAAACAACAAAAGCTCAATGCCCCCTTTTTAAAATCACAAAAAGTAAGGTGGAGACAGGTATTTAACAAGGTATCTTATTTATAAAATAGAAATGTATTCTCAATTTTTAAATTTCTGCTCTCAATAAATTTTTGGTAGCAGAGCTGTTTCAATTTCAGTTTTGTATGTATCATCAATAATTTCTAAATACAATATTACTATTCTACATTACAGCTACACATATTAATTCACATCTAAATAAATACAGATGCAGAAAAAACAAACTACAGTAAAGAAAAATTAAGGACATTACAAAATTGTATTTAGAAATGACTGACTAAGGAGGAGCCCTCAAAGTAGATAAACTAATCAAGAGAGAGCCCCCCCCCCCTTAAAAACAAGAAACTAAAAAGCTTTAAAATTAAAATAAATAAACCTCAAATTATACACCAGGTTGTAATCTTAAATGTTCACAATACATGATATGCATATTGACCTCATAATTGCGTTTGAATCAAATTGAGTGGCAAATTGAGTCTTTAATGGTGGACGCGAGTGTTTATACTCGGTTTTCACTCCAGTCAAATAGTATATCAAATAGTATATCATTTGTTGCTAGGTTGGCTCTCTTGATGCACTGTATTTTGCAAATCAAGGATATGAGGTTCATATTTATGAAAGTCGATCAGGTACTTTTGTTATCTTTAACCTGAAAATGTTTTTATCTACCGGGTGTCCCAAAAAAAAGTATAATCGTTTGAATAGTTCCTGCGGAGGAGCCTTATTTTCGAAAATTGCTATTCAACCTTTATGATATAGATAAGATCTTAACTTACAATTTGCAACCTCGCATGACCAAATCGGATTTGTATTTGTAGAGTAATTTACTTAAATAAGGCAACATTTCTGAGGCAGCCTAAGACAGATACTGAATTATGCTACCACTATCTATCGGTAATTTGAAAGAGTTTTTGAGGCAGCTCAACAATAAATTATTTTTTGGAAGTTTGTTGAGCTATTAAAATGAAATATATTTTCACTAATTCAAAAGCCTGAATATTTCGTTTTTATGATTGAATAATCAGAACTGAAACAAAACTTGGGCGAGAAGTTCCGTTCGTGGTTGAACACACTACTTGAGAAAGCCCCTTCAGTCCTACAAAGTTAATCTATGAACTGTAAAGTTTAACTGCATCTTTTCTTTTCATTTTTTCAAAATAGTTCAATAGATGAAGAAACTTTTAAGAATAGAAAATTTAATGGTTGATCTGCCTAAAACACTTTCAAAATATGCATAGATTGTAGTAGCATAATTCAATAACCATCTGTCTTAGGCTGCCTAAGAAATTTTGCCTGTTTAAAGTGATTTATGACCTCGCATGGCCAAATCGGATTTGTAGTGTGGAGTAGGCCATGCGAGGTCACAAATTGCAAGTTAAGATCTCATCTATATTATCACGTTAAAAGAAAACATTTCGAATTGAGGATGCTCCGCATGAACTGTTCAAACGATTATACTTTTTTTGGGACACCCGGTAGATTGTGGAATTTAAATATCTCTGGCCTATATCTACTGTATACTTTATGTATATACAGCAAATTACTTTTTGGAAGAACTGTTGACTTGTAGTTTGAAGCCCAATTGTGGCATACAAAGCAAATATATTTTCAAATTCGAATTATTGTTATTTATAGACAGTAAAATTAAAATACAAAGCAGGTTGTTTCAAGTAGAACATAGACCATCACGTTAAAGATGGCACCAAGAAACTTGTTAGCGTGATCCTTTGTGTCTCAAAGAATTTTGATTGATTTGATTCGTCCATCTACCTTTTAACACAAAAGATTATGGGTCAAAGGTTCCATGATGCCATCTTTAGCGCAATGGTCTACTGAAGAGAAGCATGGCAAAAGTAGTTCCTATAATATTGTTCCATTTGTAAGGCTGACTATTATTCAGACTTCATGTAAATGGCATATTAAAGTTTTTATGATTTGCTAAATAGTTATCACTTCATTTTGGTACAAGTAGTAGAGGATGATTATCAAGTATTAACAAAATTGATTTTTAATCAACTTCAGACCCAAGAAAAGAGACAATTGTTGCTGGCCGCAGTATCAATCTGGCTCTCTCGAGAAGAGGCAGAGAGTCATTAAAGAAGGCTGGCATTGAACCTCAAGTATGGTTTTATACGTTTTCAATTCTTTTGTAATTTAATTGTATAAGGAGGTGCTTTTACAAGTATTCCCTATGGTCGCCATGCTATTCATTACAATAGAATTGTGTATTGTTTGAAACAGTAGCATTGGATTTTCCATGAAAAAACTTTTGATCTTGCAAATGATCATCAGTGATTGGCGTAGAAACAATAATCCTTTCAAAAAGTTGTACTGCCATTCTTCTTGGTCTGCGAACAGCCAGTTGTCCTAATTGGCAGTCCACTGTCTTAATTATACTGTAAGGACATATATACTGTTTATGTACTTAATTATGTTTGCATCAAGTATATATGAGATTTTTAGGCAGTTTTTTGCCCTCAGTTTTAATGCATAGTGCTCTGCTGTGTCCATTAAGATATGTTAGCCCACATATAGGTATTTGATATTTAGATATATACATTACTGTCAGTTTTCTTAATTTTTAAATTTTGTAGCCTGCATCCCAAACCATAACCGAGAAGGGTTATGGTATATGTATTGGACTCATCTTTGTTATCCCATAGCTTCCACAGAGTGCCCGTGAAATCCACTCGCAATCTTGCAAAACCAACAGCCAACCGAAGCAGACAAATAAGACTTACTCTTTCACCACAGCTACTGTACCTTGCAATCAAGATTGTTTTCAGCTTTGATTGAGTGTTAATTTTTCGGGATTGCACGTAAACTGCTTGATTTATGAAATTACAGTTATCCATTTGAAGGTGTTGTGGCGAAGTGGTGTAATCCTCTGACTTTGCAGCCAGAACAGTCAGGCGGACAGAGTTCGAGCCCAGTACAAGCCCCACCACTTGAGCGTCATGACAAGGGGTCGCGGAATCGATTAGGTCTTTTCTACTTCTGTGATCCCACCTTCACCTTCACGTCATTTGTTGGTAACAATCCCAAAGTTATGGAATATTCTTATACTGATCCCCATTATTGGCTCTTGATCATATTTTGCAGGTTGTTCAAAATGGAATCCCAATGTATGCAAGGATGATACATGGCCATTCCGGTGAGCAGACTCCAATACCTTATGGAAAGAAACATCAGGTAAGGATTTAGCAAATATTCTTAAAATTAAGGAAAGGTTACCATTACGTTAAAGGCAAACGATTTCAAATGTGCATTTTTTCGGACATTTCAAACTTCCAAAAATTTTAAGTGTCCAAAATTTTTTGTGATCCGAAATATGTAAGCGTCCGAATTTTTTTGCAGAATAGAAAGTTCACCAGAAAGTATTCTTACTGTTTAAAAACGTAATGTCTTGCCCACAAAACATTTTGCATAAATAACGAATGTGAATGGAGAGCTACTTTGTGAAACATAAACATTTCTGACAAGGACCCATATGAAACGTAAAATAAAGCATGAATGCTAAAATTACAGAATTTTTATTATAAAACAAGGAAAATGAACTGTTAATAGACCGTTTTCCATAGCTGTCCAAACTTTTTCTAAAAGCGTCCAAAATTCTGCGAAAAAAACGCCGGAAATTTTTTGTTCGAAAATATTTTGTCCGAAATTTATTCATCTGAAATCGTTTGCCTTTAATATATCTCAATTCATAGTTGTTGTTCTTGGAAGTTCAAGCTAAAACGTTTTCTTTTCTGGACGTTGTTGGCAATATCAGCCATGGTCAATGGTCAAAACACTATGATTTCAAACGATCAAAAGAGAGTGAAGAACAGCTCTTTAAAAATAACAATAAACATCAATCGCCTACCACCGCTCAACAAGGAGCCATGCACAAAATTTTCAAAATTATGAAAGCGGATTTTGTTCTGCTACAGTCGGGTCACAAACAACAACATCTTCTTCTTTCAAATACTTGAGACAACCTCTGAAAAACTTCAACTTGCACTTAAAGGGTCTGTTTCAACCAGCATGCCTTGCACGTGCGATCTGTNAAAACGTTTTCTTTTCTGGACGTTGTTGGCAATATCAGCCATGGTCA
Source organism: Aurelia aurita (assembly GCA_004194415.1). Classification (NCBI taxonomy): domain Eukaryota; kingdom Metazoa; phylum Cnidaria; class Scyphozoa; order Semaeostomeae; family Ulmaridae; genus Aurelia; species Aurelia aurita. The sequence goes on along the minus strand of REGM01000025.1, from coordinate 116,778 downwards.
ATGGTCAAAACACTATGATTTCAAACGATCAAAAGAGAGTGAAGAACAGCTCTTTAAAAATAACAATAAACATCAATCGCCTACCACCGCTCAACAAGGAGCCATGCACAAAATTTTCAAAATTATGAAAGCGGATTTTGTTCTGCTACAGTCGGGTCACAAACAACAACATCTTCTTCTTTCAAATACTTGAGACAACCTCTGAAAAACTTCAACTTGCACTTAAAGGGTCTGTTTCAACCAGCATGCCTTGCACGTGCGATCTGTTGGTTGGCCTTTGTTCTCGCCATTTTCATGGCCCATGAAAATGGCGACAACAAAGGCCAACCAACAGATGAAACGTGCAAGGCATGCTGGTTGAAACAGACCCTTTAAACGTAAACTCGTTCAATAAACATTACAATGATCTTTTTCCGAGTTTTTGAACAGTAAATTAATGAGTCCTAGTTTTAATGTGTAGGTAAATTCAATTCACTAAAAACAACGCCAAAAGAACGAATCAGGTCAAATAATAAGTCTAGAATAGACGCACGCTGTTCTACAACTGCAATGTAGATATTTTAAAGAACCTTTCTTTGATACACTTTGCCCAAAAGAAGCAATTTGTGTAACCGTGATATGCAAATTTCTTTTTCAGCATATATTGTCTGTAGATAGAAGAAAATTGAATGAGCTTTTAATTGATGGTAAGTTTTTGTTCATCCCTCCATCAAATTTCATCATGTGCAAAATTGTTCCTTGGTCTTTGAAGTATGCACGTTGGACATGCACGTTGGACTTTCTGTGATAAGACTCAAAAGCTGGCCGATACTCGAGATAATAGATTTAACTTTCAAAATGCTCCTATCCTTTTCTGGTTGCTCAAAAATTTAGATTGTTTGCTTTTAGAAAATCTCTTGATTTCGAAATACACGAACATGGTTAATAAGTTAATCAAATCATAGCGATCTCTACATTCAAAACAATGCCAACTTGCAGTGTGCATGCTCTTGGAATTAAGAACAGATTTTATCAAACACAAAGTTAAAGGTATTGCATTGGTTCTTGATTCAAGAATAGAACTAAAATGCATATATGCATTCTTTTTACCTGATCTGATCTACGTTTTCTTGACCTTTTTCGCACATTTTCAAATTAGGACCTTTTAAAGAAACAGGTCTCGCAAATTCCTTGGATCTGATCTTGTCATCGTATGTTTGAGTTCTGCGTCAGGGCAGCCTAAATTACCACTGAATAGAATGGTTCAGTAAAAGATTAAAAGGTTCTGTGAAGGTCTATCACTTCAGGTGATGCTGCATTCCCCAACTGTAGTGTTGAGAATGTATATACACTTGGAGGTATCTTGTGGTACTGGGACGTTCCATTTTTAGGGGTACTTTTTTAAAAATTGCTGAATTATTAATATCGTTTTCATGCATTTTGCGGAATTACAAGAACTACAGGAATTGTTTTTTAATTTGCCGAATTATAGCCCAAATTTTCATCACTTTTGCTGAATTTCCCCAAAAAGTTTCAAAACCTTGCAGAATTTATGGGTACCATTTTCTCAGGGAAATGACAGATCAATGCTCCTCCCCTGAGTATATATACTGTATATACCAATTATATTACGTTTATGTTCTATTTTTAGTCTCTGAAAAGAATCCAAAGGTTCATTATCATTTCAAGCACAAAATTGTTGGTGCAGACCTAGATGCCGCCACGTTGAAGATTGCAGAGTGAGTCATTTTTATTGCTTTTCTACGGATATCTGCTAATTAAAGACTGCACACAAATTGTGTGGGAGAATCCAGTCTCTTAGCTGGTGAAACAATCATGTCAGGTAAAAAGTTACTTAATCCGTTGATTTCTCATTCTTTCTTCATCTAGAAATCTCTAAGCTCTAAGCCTTAACAATTTATAAGATGAAAATCAGATCAGACCATTAAAATACGATCAACAGGTGTCTCTGTGACTATTGTCTAATTTTTTTATTATCAATTTCTATTCTAAATTTAGTTCCAATGGAGAAGAGAAGAGTAAAACTGGTGATTTAGTCGTTGGATGTGATGGTGCATTTTCAGCTCTGCGTAAACAGTTGATGAGGAAAATGAGGTAGGTTTGCAACTTCCATTTATAAATCTTTAGTCTTCCCAGTTGTATTACCTTCCATAAAATCTTAAGGTCTTCTAGAATTATGACCTGATTCGCTGCTTTTGCTCCAGACTTTGATGAATTGAATTTACCTATTCACTCAAACTACGAATTTACGGTTCAAAATCCCAGACGAATTACATGTTTGGATAATAGCTGTTAACAAGCTCGAGGTTATTCTCCTTTTTTTCGATACAATCTCAGAGCCTTATTGAAAAAATAGTTTCCTTTGATGTTCAAAAAAAGGAGGAAGAGGGTATCATCAATGCTATCAAAGAGAAGTCTAATTTAAAGTTGAAAGATTTTCAAAGAGTTTTGAATAGTTTGTTCATGAGTCCTTGTTGAGCGATGGTGGGTGGTTGTTGTAGTTGTATAGCAAAGCAAAGGATTCTTTAGCAGATGGCAGGTGTGGTAGCGTTCAAGAGTTCTACCTCTTATGCCCATTAAAGTTCGTCTCTCTGTTTGTTCGCAGGATGGATTTTAACCAAACGTACATTCCACATGGTTATAAAGAAATACAGATGTTGCCTAAAAAGAATGGTGATGTATGTCCGTTGCTGTTGTTGTTGATGATCTGGTTAAAACACTTGCCCCCCCAGTTTACCTAAAGATAGCGAATAGGTGGCGGAACGTAGGACAATTTAAGAGGACCAAGTTATGAGCTCTGAACGATACCAGTATCAACACAGTTAATTATGTCGTTAAACAGCCAAAAACGGCTTTACATTCTGTTCACTCAATTCGTACACAATTCTCAGGTCAGAGTTTATTAAACCAGCCTGCTCTTTTCTATGCAGCCATAGGGAAAAGAAATTTAGGAATGTTCTTTAAAGTTGATGCTCTGTTTTGTGATCTGAAAACCGCTCAAAAGGGGGACTACAAGAACTGTGGCCTCTTCATCCAATGTAAAACACGCAGAAATAGTGAAAGCTGTGGTTAATGAATCAAGTTTTTAAGTTGAAATAAGAGAGTTTGCAGCTTCAGCGAAAGAAAATTCTCTAATTTTATTCATGTTGGTCTTCTATTTTAGGGGTGGGTGCATTGCCGAACGTATTTCCTGGATTTACGAGGAAAGCTTTTGAACAAAACTTTTGAAAGAAGATTGACAACTAAGGCTGCTCAAAATTCGCATGTCTTTAAAAAAAATTGTCACTTAGACAGCGAGTTCCTAAAAATTGCTACTTCAAGTTGCCGTAACCCCTTGAAATGCAGGTGTCTATGAAATTGATTTTGTATGGTCTTTCTTGATTTTTATGGGAAAAACATAAATTTGGATTGATAAAAATCGAAAGTTTCAGTGCGAAAGAATTTCACACATTCGTTTCAAAACGTTTCCTTGTTGATGAAAGCAAAAATTTATCTCTACCATTGCTGTCTCTGATAGTTTTCTTATGCACTGATGTTTGTGTCCGTGCTCCTGCTTATATATTACATGGTTTTATGCAGTTCGATATTGTGTATGACATTTGATTGAGATACTAACTGTTCATTTTTAGTTCATGATGGAGCCGAACTATCTTCATATTTGGCCAAGAAACACTTTCATGATGATTGCCTTACCAAACCAGGTATGAAATATTTGTGAAGTTAGAGTGCCTACTTTTCTTTGCAATTCGAATGATCTTTTTATCTTGGTACAAATCAGTGACGCATCAGTGACCACGGCAATTTCTTTTAGTTTCTTTGAAAATTTTCCAGAAGCAGAATTCCAAATTATTTTGAAAACAGTTTTTGCTACCATTTAATGCTTATATACAGGGTGTCCCAAAAAATTGTTCGACGTTTGATTATATATTGAAAAATAACGATAAAATGAACAGGCTCCATTCCTGAGATCTTATCCCTAATTTAACCGGGGGGGGGGTGTTTTCCACCCCCTGTCGGTTTTTTTGCAGAGCATTTATTAATGGCATGAGCTATGACTCTGTAACTTTCTGAAAATTACTAATTATCTATTAGCTACATTTTGACAATAAAATTGTTGAACAATGGGTGTCACGTGACAGATGACAATACCATGTTTAGTAGATCATATTTACAAAAGCAATGTTTGTGATATTTTGACAATCAGGATTAGTTTCAATTGTTGATTATTATACCCTAAAAAAATCAGCCAACAAAGAACGATAATTTGTTATCAAGAACAAGGCAATTTGCTGACATCAGCATTTTAAAATGATGACGTAACNTTAGGTATTATTTTTGAATTAGGAATGAATAATATGGCAAATAAGATGAAAAATAGCGAATTATATGATATTTTTTCCGTTTTTAGAACGAATTAGCTGGAGAAACTTATATTTTGACATTTTTCAACGTTATGACGTCATAGTGACGTCATCTAATGAGATGGCCACACCCAAAGCTGCCAATCAGTAAAGAATGGTTAGTACTACGCCCTTGCCAGGTTTGAATGATTTCCCATTAGTCTAAGGCGATTTATAGAGGGGGGTGGAAAGCACCCCCCCCGGCTATATTAGTTAAAAAAGCCCGGTTAAATTAGGGTTAAATTAATGTTAGAGCCAAGAATCTTGCAAATCCGCTGAAAATTCACTGATTTATGAGCTTTTAAAGATCAAGTTTGTGCGAAAGCTGAAACCAGAGACCCCAAAGTGACCTGATATGCAAAAAAGTTCCAAAATCGAGGTAAAGGAAGGCTGTCCAATGCCATACCTCTCGTTAATATCAGAGCGAACCAAATAGGATTTCGAAAGTAATTTAGTTCTTGTAGCCATTGTCAAAATTTGCTTTTGCAAACTTTACTCAACAGAATTCATCAAAGCATCCATACGCTTGAATTAATGTTCGAGAGGGTTTGGTTATCGAACATGCTTTCTAAATCCCATTTGGTTTGCCCTGAAATAGGCTAGAAACAAAACAAACGACAGCCCCATGCTACATTCACCACAAATTCTATAGAGAAGCCTCTGGTTTCAGCTTTCGCACAAACTTGAACTTCAAGAGCTTGTAGCTCCGTGAATATTCAGCGGATTTGCAAGATTCTGGTGTCTAAAAGTAATTAAAGATCTTAGGGAAGGATTGTCTTTCCATGGGGCCCGTTCATTATATCGTTACTTTTTAATATTTAATCAAACGTCGAACAATTCTCTTGAGACACCCTGTATAGCATGATTTTACTCTACTTTCAGTCTATTTTAATTCCTAGTATCCCAAAAAATTTAGACACGTTATCACCAACATTTGATAGATGAATTGCAAAATTATGTTTCCAACTAAAAGTTATCATTTTGATAGCTTTAAATTGGCAGATATGGCTGTTTTGAAGGCTGCCTAGATTTGATAATTATAGTGCAAAAAGATGCAAATGACTCTGTGGTGTTAAGCATCTTACTGTATCTTAACCCTCTTCAGCCCAGCGTCTCAGTGCCGTCCCATCAGCAAAAATTTTATTAAAAGTTCTCAGAATTGGCACTGGGATGCTGCGCCGTGGAGGGGTTCAGAAAGGAATACAGACAACGCATGATTGTTGATGAAAAATCGCAAAGTTACGACTGTTAGTCCAGAATTACAAAGTCCCTTGAAGAGTAAGTAATGAGAACGCAACATTTATTGCTTTTGAAAATAATATGATCATGAACAAAACGGGGCAAAAAGACATTTTAACGATAGGAATGAAAATAGAATTTTGGTGATTTTCAAACGTATCTACTTTTCTTGGGACACCCGGTAGATTGATAAAATCTTTTGATAACATTTTTCTTTTTATCCTCAGGACCAAACTTTCACCTGCACGCTGTTTATGCCATATGATATATTTGAAGGAATTAAGACTGAGGTATGACATCTCTCTTGTTGTTCTTTCTGCCTCCCTTACCCAGGTTTCTTCAAATATATGGAATATATCAAAACAGCATAGGCATCAAATCTTTAAAAAATATTGCACGATTGGTTATTGCATCTGAGTTAATAGCTTGAAAGGAACTTCAGGTACTTTGCTATTATTGTTCATTGGCAATTTTGATGTTTTGATTATTTTTGGAATTTTAACGTTTTTCTTTTTATTCAATAAATTCGCAGCAAGTTTTGAAAAAGTGAAATCATCGTAAGTCCTAAATTAATAGAGGAAAAAAGGTACAATCTTTAAGAAAACTATAGTTTATGAAGGTCTACAATATGGCGGTAAGCAGAAATCTGTCGCTTTTCTGATTTTTGATTTAGCAATTTGATGACGTCACAACCTCAAAACTGGTTAAGGAAGCCAAATTGTGACTTCGATGCCCTGTTTGGAGTAAGACCTACAATCTTGGACAAAATATATCTGGACTGTATGTGATTGAATCAAATTTTGTTTAATAGCCTCATTTCCCCCCTCCCCCCACCAATCAATGTTGTTTTGAAGTTAGATTTTCGTTAAAAACTTCGATAGCAACATTGATCTTGGGGGAAGGGGGGAATTGAATTATCCTGCTGAAGTCCAGTAATTTATGTCCAAGATTGATCTTGGACAAAATATATCTGGACTGTATGTGATTGAATCAAATTTTGTTTAATAGCCTCATTTCCCCCCTCCTCCCACCAATCAATGTTGTTTTGAAGTTAGATTTTCGTTAAAAACTTCGATAGCAACATTGATCTTGGGGGAAGGGGGGAATTGAATTATCCTGCTGAAGTCCAGTAATTTATGTCCAAGATTGTCTGAAAATATTTTAGACTTAGAATTTTCTGGCATCGTTATTCATATTGTTTTTCAGAATTGAAAGTTTTCTAAAACGGTTTTACTACTAATGTTAATGTTTTCGATATATTCAACACTTAAACTAACGAATTTTAATTATTTTGAAAATATTTCTTCAACATTTGGTACAAAAGTGTGGCACATAGAGCATTTCTGGGAAAATAGTGCTGACCATATTGTTGATAATGGCGTANTTAAAAACTTCGATAGCAACATTGATCTTGGGGGAAGGGGGGAATTGAATTATCCTGCTGAAGTCCAGTAATTTATGTCCAAGATTGATCTTGGACAAAATATATCTGGACTGTATGTGATTGAATCAAATTTTGTTTAATAGCCTCATTTCCCCCCTCCTCCCACCAATCAATGTTGTTTTGAAGTTAGATTTTCGTTAAAAACTTCGATAGCAACATTGATCTTGGGGGAAGGGGGGAATTGAATTATCCTGCTGAAGTCCAGTAATTTATGTCCAAGATTGTATCTTATTCGTGTCTATAATAGAAGTATTACGTAGTTCTTTATCTTATTCTATTTTTTGGTTCATTCACATTCTTTCTCTTAGCAGACTGTGATTGTGTATCCTACTCAGGTATCCAAACGACTTAAAAACTAATTTTAAAAATATCAACCTACATTGAATATCAACCTGGAAAAGGTTCTTGTTTAAAGGGCAATATATTTAAATTATTTTCAGCATGAATGTTCTTAAAACACAAGGTTCTTATTCGTCGGTTTCGTTGTAGTAATAAAATATTTTAGAACAATGAAAACTCCACCAAAGACCTACCTAAATAGAGGGTGACTATGGGACTATGGTTCCCATTCCGTATGGCAGGGCCGTAGCATGCAGTTGCTTATTGGGGGCTTTTATTCTTAAAATAACAGAGAACAATGCATCTAATTCATGCTTTGGACGTAGTACTATTATTGTTTCAAATTATCGGAGGGGCTCAAGCTCCCCAGCCCCTCCCCCGCTTCCTACGGGTCTGCCCTATAAAAGAAACTTGAATCCTGATGAACCCTAAATTTCATTTTCTTTCCAGGCTGACATCATTGCATTTTTCGAACGAGAATTTCCTGACGCCATTCCGCTCATTGGGAGGTAAGAGTTATCTCTTGAATTCGAAAGATTATTATATAATATTCAGGAAAACATTACTGTCGTAACTGTGACCAAGGTTTCTAGCAACCATTTTCTATCTTAAAATGGAAGTAGATTCCATCAAAAACATGTTTTGTCAGGAGGAAGGTTAAACATTCACCTGAAATCTGATGATATCACAAATTCACTTTAAACCTCTTTCTGTCTAAAAATCATAAGAATTTTGAATGAGCAGCTTACTGTGGTAAATCTCAAAATGTTCGAATTCCAAAATTCGAAATTCGAAAATGTTCGATTGAATACGATTTTCTATTGTTTACTACAAATATTTGTTTGTTCGAATCACGTTTTCTTCAGGGTCTAAGAAGGCGTATTGTCAACATCTATGCCCGGCGCCCATGCCCACCCATTCGACTGCCCAGCCACTAAAAAATCAGCAGGACTCAGTTGCAATTAAGACTCGTCAGTTAAGTTCAGAATCATTTTTAGTGGCACAATTCAGTTATCTGCTTATATATACACATAATTATTTACATTCAATTAATCAAGGCGTAGAATCATACAGTATGTATATACAGAACAGAATCTAAATTGTTTTTCAAATGGAGTACTTCCTTGAAATTTAGAATATAAAGTCTGTCTCAAATTAGATGTCACGTGAGATTTGCGATAACGCAAAATTACTCATGCTTTTGCACTTCAACTGTTGTTGTTCGCGGGCATTTCACGTGACATCTAATTTGATACAGCCTTTGTGAATTGTTTTCAAAAATGGAGAGCTTCCTTGAAATTCTATCTCCCACACTGGTAGAATATAGATTAATTAACTACTGAACAATCCTTTATGTCTGTAACTTTTTTATTTGAGCTTTGTATTTTTCAGTGCTAGACTGAAACCTGTCTTCGTAAACGCAAAATGTATGATTTTGGATCAACCAAGGAACAGTATAGAAACTATCTAAGAATATTTACGATCTTAGGAATGCAGTTTTTGACCCTTTGTGACAGAAAAAAGTATTTAAAAGTCTGTCTAACTGGTGTATTAAGATTTTGCTTTTTCATGGTTGGGACAAAAACAACTCTATTTACAAAGAAGTATGGCTTCGCTAGGGGGCTAGATAAATTGCATGACTGTCTAAGATCTCAGACGAAATTCACAAAAAAGCGTCTTTAGGGGGGAATTGTTGTGTAAATTTGGAATGAAATTTGCCGGAATATTTACAGAATATTACATTTTACTCGATAAGAAAAGCGTTCTCGATTAAGTGATGTACAGTTATATCACACTGCCCTACGAAAACGACTTCCTGAGTCTACCAAGTTCTTGAATTGTGTCTCTAGTGTAGTAACCCACTACCGGGACAGGATCGAATCTTCTGTAGAAATCAGGTGACACTTGGAATGGGGAACATGGCTCGATTGGGAAATGGCTGTAAACTGGCGAAAACGCTGAGCTATCGTATCGCGGACTTTTCGGATGGCTGTACGGCGCAGTCGACCAGGAGTGATGCCTTCTTATGTCAGTCTGTCGTAAACGGTCGTTACATTCTCGTAAACGCTCGTTATGTTCAGTTTCCTTCTCTTTGTTATCATTTCCTAATATGCTGTCAATTGTGAACGGTTTCTTCTGATTTTGTTTAATATTGCGCTTTGTGAGTGTGTTTGAGATTTCGCATTTCTCCTGAACGTTCGTTGAAAACATTTGCGCTTCCTTTGCGTTCCACAAATACGGCATCGTTCTTCTGTTATTTTGATAGGCCAAAGGCAGGGCAGGGAATGCTGGTCGAAAGAATTCAGAGTAGAGCCCATAAGGATGCATTGCCCGTTTCGATTTACGCCTTGTCCTTCGTCTTCTGTAGTCGCCTTGCGCGAAATCATCTTCGTTTGAGGGGTGTATTGCCCAATAGTTGCCTTTGCCGTTTTCACTTCTGCCTGCTTTGATGAAACACTCATTCAACGAAAGATTATGTCGTATGCTGTTACGCCAGCTCTTGTCCTGTGTCTTGTAGAACGGGTAGTTGTCCAATATATGCTTGTAAACGTCTGATAGTACCATTTTACGTTCTGGCGAACTCAATATCGCCATTGCGATCAGAGCGATGTAGGACTGCGTTGGTTTACTATCATCGGACGGTTTTTCGGCTCCTGATTCTCGCACTAATTCTTCGCTTTCATCCATCGAACTTTCGTCTTTCGAAACTCCATTTTTGTCGTAGATTAAGCTTTCGCTGTCGGAAATGTCAGTTTCGCTGCTGTAAATATCATCTACACTAGGTGTACTGCGCTCGGAAGCAGGCGAATCTTTGTATCGAGATTCGCAATTGTTGTTTGCATCGCATTTTCGATCCATTATGCTTCGACGTTTCGTTTTTCGGCGTAGCGAGATGTTAATGCAAGTGATTCGTCGGCGTTACGTTCTTGTTAAGTGTTTTGTTTGGGTTCAACTTTACACAGCGCTTTACACAATGTAGCGAGTTGTTAATACGAGCGTTCGAGCAGTCTGAATGGCTCCTTTGCCTTGCAAGTTTCAATTTAAAGGCGTTTGATGGGAATTAACAGTTGCGAAGATGATTAACGGCTCGAGCATACGCACATAATATATGAATCGTATTTTGTTACTCTTGAGGTGTCAATGAGGTGCAAACACAAAAGAAACATTAAAATGGTAATTTGAAAGCTCATGATTAAGGGGTTGATTTTAACACCAACTGACTCCATTTTGAATATTAGTCGCGTATGCTTAATGTGTGTGGCCAGTCCCCCTGTCGATGATATTAGGACCTTGACATGGTTCTCTCAAAGGAAAACGTTGTTTATTCCTTGCTGCTGCTCTTTGCCAAATGTCAATTGTTTACGTTAGCAGTAGAGTAAACAAAGGCTTATCTTTCTAAACTGATAGACGTGTGTCAAAGGTTTTAATTGATTAGAGCCTCGAATTCAATGAAGACAAGTGCAAGGTGTGACACCAGTCCTCGTTTTCGCGTCAATGTAAATTGGAACAGATCGACTTGTTGTGAAAAAAGGGCCGTCTCAGCAGACAGTATTGTTGATAACATTATGGCAATCACACCTGAAGCTAGAAAATTTGATTTTGTTGCGAGTTTCACAAATGTAAGACTCCATGAACTTGATAGCTCCTCAGGTGACATCTTGTGTGCCTGAATAGATTATTTCATGAAACAAAGCATACGTGACATGCTCGAGCATGTCTCGTGACCTGCTTTGAAATTGTGATGTTCTACTTGGACTAAGTAGTGCATAGAGCTATGAAAATAGGAAGGGGACTCTTGGGGCTTTCCAGGGGCTCTGGCTATAAACTGCTCATAAACTGATGTATCTACAATACCAAAAAGTTAATAGCTATCGTTTCATCTCATTTACAAGACAACTTAAAAGTTTTCTTTTTCGGGACGCAATTACGATATTATTTTACTCGAATTTAAATTGAATGTGATTGGAAATAGGTTGCTGACAAGAATATGGTGAAAAAAACGAGCTGAAATCATCTTGTTCCAAGGTAGATGCAAGTTGACAGTTGCTGTCAAGAAACTCCTGCCAGAGTAAAAAAGTCCCGACATGACCTATATGAACAAAATCCCGAACTGTCAAAATTCTGTTCAAGGCAAATTCTTACCAGTCTAACAGTTGAACGACAACTGGTGAATTTCCAAAGCTTGAGCGTCAAATTTCTCCCGACACTATCCTAGTGACGTTTCCTTTTTTTGCAAAACGGTAGATCATTTATGTAGCTTAGGAACAGAACTGGGCCAAGACAGGAGCCCTGGGGCACACCACAACTTATATCACTGGTATTATAAAAGGAGGTGGAATTGACCTTGCAGAACTGCTTTCGCTCCTGCAAGTAAGAAGTGAACCAATCAAGCTCTAGTCCACTTATTCCGTATTTTTCTAGCTTCTTCAGTAGAATATCATGATTTACTGTATCAAACGCCTTTTTTTGGTCAATGAAAATAAAACCAGCGTACTTGCCCTTATCTATATTCAAATACCAGCCATTTGTGCCTGCCATAAGGCTAGTAACGACTGAGTGTAAAGATCGAAAACCAGACTGATGCTTGTATATGAGCTTATTGCTATCTAAGTAGTCATACAGTCAGTAGCGTAGCCAGGGGGGGCAAGGGGGGGCGGTCGCCCCCCCAATGGTCAAAAAGTTGGTGTCTGAGAAAAGCCCAAATCTGCAATAAAATCGGCACCTCAGGGGGGGTCAATGAAATTTCTGGAAAAATTAATAATCCTGCAAGAGAAATGTCATTCAGTGACAGCTTTATCATTCTGCTTCTGCTAGGAACTTACATTTTTCGAAGAGTTCTATGTTCTTAGAAGTAATTGATTTACTTATGTTAGCAAACAATGTCAGAATTATTGACTGAGCTTTTCCTCGCTTCGCTCGTATTCGATTTACTATCCTCGACGTTACGCACACAAATGTTTTTCGTTATCAAACTTTCCAATTATTACAGCACTAAATGTGCGGCACCCCCCAACTTTTAGTTTGTCGGTTAATCAAGAATTTATAGATTTGGTGTGGTACGAATTTTTCAAAATTTTCCAAGTTTCCATTTCAGCAATGGCAAAATTTTGAATCGAAAAAGGCTTTCTAAGCCAAAGTAAAGAGTGTGCCCCTTAAAAATTTTCCTGTAGGTGCTAATTTATAGAAACTTTGGTACAAACGTTGTTTAACTTTCAATTTTAGCAATCGCCAACATGGAGTCAGGAGAGACGTTCTAAGCCAAAGTAAAGGGCGTGGCCTTAAAATTTTTTCTGGGGGCTGAGCCCCCAGGCCCCCGCTTTTATAGCGCCTTCGGCGCGAGACGATGCCCACCTAATCGCTAAAATACTCCTACGGGCCTGCACTAACGCACTCGTTGAACTGTTTCTATCAGAATGTGGCGAAAAACATACAATTCTGGCGTTATTCAGTAAGTTTCCACACCAGACTTGCAAAGACTTCTCACTTTCGGTGCCCTCTCTGTTGGTTCGGGCTGGGTCTGCAGTTCGGGCCACCCCCGTTCAACTTCAGGCTGGATCCGCCCCTGCGAGGAACCCCATTTTTGTCGGCAAGTTGAGGGTCTGCACCCCCCAATAATTTTCTTTAGCTTCGCCCCTGGAAGATCATGAATGTCTCCACACCTTGTCCTGATTATCGAAGTTTTTCTCGCCAAATAGCCCATCATGATGAGGACTCTTCTCCTTCTCATATTGGGATGGTGTCTCCAAAAAGGGGTGTTTTCCAAGGTTCTGAAGGGCCTTGCCCCCAAAAAAATTCCGGGGGCAAGCCCGCGGACCCCCAAATTTTGCTCGCTTCGCTCGCAATTTTGCCCCCCCAATGACAGCACCCTGGCTACGCCACTGCATACAGTTGATTGTATACAACTTTTTCGAAAGCACGAGACAGTACAGGCAATACAGAAATTGATCTATAGTTGGAACAATCATCTCTCGCTCCGCTCTTGTAGATTGGAGCAACACGTGCTATTTTCCAATCTTCGGGGAATTTTCCAGAAAACAAAGACATATTAAAAAGATTGCATAATGATCTGGAGATTGATGGTAGAGCAGTCTTTATAAAAAAGCTTGCGATATCACAACCAGAACCACGTGAAGTTTTCATTTTTCGTTGCGTTCTTTAATCGAATTCCTATAGAATCGTTAACGATTCTTAATTGGAACGCAACAACCTCGTACCCAGAGTCAATGAAGGTTTTCGGTTTCCGTAATCCGTAAACTGCAACGCCTATATTGAGGGCTAGCCCGGGCTAGCCTAGACTCACAACAGATGCCCTTGGGAACCAGGTTGGGAAGGCAATGCATCTTGGTAAAAAGTTGCTTGCCGCCATCTTTAGCATAATCGTCTATTGAAATTGAATTGAATTTGAGGTAAGAAAGGGGGTGTAGTCCCCTGGGAATTCTAGCAACGTTTTTGTTTCAAATCGTACGATCATCAATTTTACATCATCTAAGAACGCATTTCCTCCTGGATTCAAATATGTAATCCAATTTCTGGTGAATTGTATCATTTTGGAAATATTTACCAAAGATTGAACCCTAGTCTAGGTTGCTGCCCCCATACATCCTTAACAAATTTATCTGTTACCTATCTGTTAAATATGACCTTGGAAGCACACATGGTGGGCTCTCGCATGATGTAAGATTGATGATCGTACGATTTGAAAGAAACAAAAGTTGCTAGAATTCCCAGGGGTCTAAGCCCGCTTTTCTTACCTTTCAATTTTCAAACACCGCTTTTTGAGACCTTTCGATTGATGCCTGTTGGACAACACTTTGATGAAAAATGCAAACTTTACAACTAAAAGCATGTTTTGTCCATCTTCTTTTTTGGAGTACTATGGACATGCTTGAAACATTACCAAAATTCGATACAAATATCAATCTTCAAATTGTTCTTTTTGAGAATAGACAAAAGGACAAATTATATTTCTACTTGTACGAAGATTATCTTTCTGATAGACTTAAATTGGCAAATATGGCTGTTTGGAGAGCCGCCTGAGTTTTAAGCATACTGCAAAAGTGCAATGATATGAAATTTATATCTTTGTCTACTGTATATTAAGAATCTTATTTGGTCTTAAACGTCAGAAAGGAATACACACTATCATATTTTATCTTGCTATCATGCAACATTCAGATGATGATGAAAATCGCAAATTAGGGCTGTTAGTTAAGAATCACAATGTTCAGTACGAAGTTGAATATGCTTCAAAATGAGGTTTTTCAAGAAGTTATTGCATGCCTTTTAGGTGATGAGGAGAGGAAATTTATTTTAGTTCTGTTCAAGGTAATTTAACCATTGGCAAAACGGGAGAACAACAAATCTTAAAGATACGTAAGAAAGTATAATATTGGTGATTTTTCAAACGTTTCTAAATTTTGTAAGACTCCCTGTAGAGGAGCTAAAACGTGCAAAGCCTGCAAATAGAATTTTCTAGGAAGTGATAGAGATTTATCAAAGAAAGGCTTCACGATGGTACATCAACTTTTCACACAATCAAACTACCTTCAATGAGCGAAGGGTGTTTCAGAAAAACGCAACCCAACTATAATTGAAAATTTTCAAAATATAACAAGATTTGAATAGATGTAATGTATACCGTCTGAACGCGCAATCTATCTTCTTTTAAATAATATGCAGTTTGGCTTTGGAATTATGTATCATTTAATTGATATTTTAGTAAGTATGGTCGATTTTAAATGCAGCATGCTATAAGAACAAAATCAACACCTTTTGTAGCATAAAAAGTTACATAACAGATTTTATGAAAATATTTCAGGCCTAGAAGCACTTGAGGTGATGCCCCTAGGAAATAAACATGTACATTTACTCCCATGAGACACATTTATTAAAAAATATGCTCTCACAAAAATGGGTTTTCGCCTATGTAAATGTCCTACCACTTTCCTGCACCTAAAATAGGCCATACTTACCAAAACGTCAATTAAGTGATGAATAATTCAATTAAGGTGCCCAACCTGGATATCGTTGGAAAGAAGATAGATTGTGCTTTCAGATGGTATGCGTCAAATTAATTCAAATATCATTATTTTCTGAAGAATCTCGAAAGAAAGTGGGTTGCGTTTTTTTAACAGTCTTTATAACTACGAAAGGAATATCCTTGATAAGACGAATGAATGAACTTATGACACTTAATATTAAGATCTTCTCGTTTGGTCCCAAGAGCCTTGTTGATGTTTAACTTGTTTTTGTTACAAATTCAACATATTTTCTTCCTAAACAAATCTAATTTATGACATCCTTGTTATTGAATAAAAAGGTGCAATGGGTTGTGCTGTTTTGCCAGGGTAAAATCCTACAGGGATTGTGCGTACCCGTATAACAATCTTCGAAATGTGTTTGATTAATGGCTTTTATTTGAAGTGTTAAAATTGTGTTGCCGTTGAGTGTTTAATGGGAAATTTTTCACACATTACACGTACAAATTTGTCATGGTTGTTGTCGATGAATTGGCCTGAGTTTTGTCGCGTACATAGGCAATATATTTCCATGTGTTCTTGTACATATATTTTCTCACAACCAGACCAACTTTTATATCGCCTAAGAAAAATTTTCGCACCAAATGTTTCCGTTTTGTTTTCCCACATGTGAGAGTTGTTCTTTGTGCTTGTTTGGGCTCCTTCCATACACATTGTCACACAATAATTCTGTTTGTTGGTTAGAAGTCGATAGTAAAATCAGACTAGATAGATGGTATCTCGGATGGTATTTTAAAGAAATTTGCTTCTGAGTTGAAGAATTTCCCTATGACTGCGGAGGAACCGACGTGAAATGCTTTGCACAGTTGAGCTGTACACGTCTTTTTATGAAAAAAGCTTGTTTATACGAAGCTAGTACTAGGATGGCCCAGGGGTGGCACCAGGGAGTGGACTGGGGTGGACATGTCCATTCCACTTTTTTCGGGTCGCTATTTATTCTTAACTAAAAACGATCTAAAGAAGTTAGCTATACCTTTTAGCGATAAATTCTATCCTGTGTGCACCCCACTTTTTTAGGGTTGGCGCCGCCCCTAGGAACTAGGATGGTCGAAAATTTAAGGAAATTCGAAAATTTAAGGAACACCAATGTTTGAGACGTGCTGAGAAACTTTTGAAGCCAAATTCAAGGATATTGTGGTAAAGGTGTCCTTGAACCCTTATTTTTGAGAAACAGTTATTGCAATTTATGTTTTAAGCCTAATAGAGCTATTTTTCTTGCAATAATATTGATTTATGTCTGGAAGGCTATCTGTAGCAGTAGTAGAAACTACATCATAATTCATGCACCCAAACATTGGAAACACATTGAGAAACTTTAGTACTAAAAAACTTCAAATCTCATTTCATCAACAAATTAGTGCTTTGGACTAATCCAAGTTTCTTTTAAAAAAATGTGTAGTACTTTTGAATTGCTGACGATATGCTACTGCAAATTATGCGAATTTTCATGTGAGCGAAAAAAATTCTGCGCGAACTAATAATAGAAAGTTGACAGAAATTCAGCTTTCAGAGAATGGGTTTTTTCACAATAGAAATCCTTCGTCTGATGTGCGCATGCTCCGGTATCAATTCAATCGAAATGTTTCGCCTTTCGCTGGAAATGCGCCTTAAAGTTGATTCAAAATCAAATCAAACATTCAAAGCAACTAACAAATATTCCCATATTAAATATCACGTCACGTAAACTTAACTCACTAGTTTTAAGAAGGTTCAAAGTTTCCCATACTTATGAATGTAGCAGAACATGTTTGTATTGAAGTGAATCGTTTATTTAATCTGTGCAGTAACGCATTATAACACAAAGGATTTAGCAAAGTAAATAAACGAGTAAATAAAGTAAGTCATAGGCCGAGACAGGTGCCTTTAAACAGCCAGCTGTCGCATGGTTTCTTTATTCGTGAAGAAGATCCCAAAGACGTAATCGGTTAGTAACTGTGGGAAATGACTAGGTGCTACCGGGTGAGTAAAAAGGAAACAATCCCTGTTTGGCACGCTACTGTTCCCAGGACATTAAAGCAATAATATTGGCAAATAAATGCCCTGTTTATTAGTGGACATGTTCAACTAGATTTGAAAATTTACCTGCCTTAAATCGACCGCTCCGTTCTGAAATTATGAGGGATTTTCTGGAATAGGCCCCGTTAAAATACTTTCAAAATCAACTGAAAATGACTATCAACATTCGCCAGTTTTCCTGCCAAATAGTAATGACAATTACCTCTGCTAGCACGTGTTATCTACTTGGGAAGATGAAATCCTCTAGATTATTTTTGTTATGACCCTGGGAATGACATTTTCAACCTCCCAAAGGGTAACACGTGCTAAAGCGTGTTCAAGTCATTGTTGTAAGGTAGAAATATTAGGTAAATTTCAACGTGATTTTAGGCTGCTTTGAAGGTTTCTTGAGGGGCTTCTTCGAGAAAATCATTCATAAATTCAGGGGTGGCCGATTTCAGTCAGATAAATTTTATTGCCAATTGAACGTGTCCGCAATTTTGAAAATAATCAAGATATCAAAATTTACCACAGTAAGATTACAGCAAAGTACCCTCAGTTCGTTTTAAACCATTCAATTCAAAGAGAGAGGTAATAGAAATTTACACGACCTATTTGAACCCTTTGTTGTGCTTTATTCGCTCTGGAACCCAGTGTACCAAAAAATCCACCCTTTTTAATAACGAAGATAATCTGTGAGATCTTAGTTAACTAGTCAAATTCTCTTTACTTTACTGTAAATGAAAATTAGCTTACATTCGAAGCAATGTTCAAATAGTCATGAACATTATTGTATTTAAAGATCTTCTCATCAGAAATAGCTCAGTCTTAAAGGTAATCGGCAGGGTTAAAGTTATGTTCATGAACAAGGGATTGGACAAGAGTGAAAATTGTATTGAAGTTGTTTAAATTGCCACGTGCACGAGTTAAGGAGACAGAGTATGTGGGTTTCTCTTTGTTCTATTTAGACGGATGTATTTTTGCTTATTACCCTCAATATAAATTAATTTTGCCTAAGTTTTCAAATATTCAGGTAAAAATCTCAGTCCGCTTGAAATTTAATTCTATTTAACAAACAATCTTTTTTGTCAGAAATAAATTTGCTTGAACAGTAATGAGTTTTGCCTAAGTTTTCAAATATTCAGGTCAAAAAATCTCAGTCCGCTTGAAACGTAATTATATTTAACAAACAATCTTTTTTGTCAGAAATAAATTTGCTTGAACAGTAATAATTTTGCCTTAGTTTTCTAAATATTCAATTGATCAAAAAGCTCCGATCATACTTCTTCTTTTAGTAGAATCTGCTAAAACTTTGATTCGATCCCGAGTGTTACATCCTAAACTATAGTTTCTCTATTTGCTTGCCATTGGTTTGTTTGATTTTTCTTTTTTTTTAATCTCCGTTCACTGGAAATCTAATTTCATTTTAAAAACAACCTTTTTATCAGAAATAACTGTACTTGAATTTTAATATTTTGTTTTAGTTTTGAAAATATTCAATTGAACGAGAATCCAATTTTTTCATACCATGTTTTAATCAAAATGCAGAGTTTTATCTAATTCTTTAGGACATCATTTAGCCATTTAAGATCTCTTTATAAAAAATATGTCAAACCAGCGTTTTTCAATCGGAATTAAACAGTCGCCATCTTTTCCAGGCCACGCTCAGTACTTTAAAAGTCGAATTTTTGGAGGGTGAAAACGGTTTCTGTGGATAGTTACACTTATTATGCCGAGTATCAGTAATCGCTACCAACTCTATCCCCCTCCTCGCAATAGCGGTAACGGTTAAGGCAGATGGTAGTAGCAAAAACTAGGACCTAGAAGAGTCCTTTTCAAAATAATACAAATTCTTTAATTTAGAATCACCGACACGATTAATTTCAAAGCTCTTCGTAATATCTTCAAGATGATGAATTTCCATGTCTTTATCTAAAACTTTGGAGGCATTTCGTTAACATATCTCTTTCGAAATATTCTTTGCTTTACCTGTGTTAAGCCTATTTTACACAAGGTGGCTGTCCAGATTTTATGACGATGTCGCTACGACGTCGTTAAGGCTGATTCAGTGGAATTTTTCGAGCGGACGGGAATTCCATTGTTAAGGAGAAAAAGTGTCGCTTTGTATTTGAATAGAAAATTACGGATGAGCGACCTTTTATTGTGTAAAATTCCGTCCTCGCGGAAAATTCCACTAACTGAGTCAGTGGAATTTCCGAGCGGGCGGAAATCCTATTGTTTACGACAGAAAATGTCTCTTTGCAATTGAACAGAACTTTAAGCTTGAATGACTTTTGATTCTGTAAAATTCCGCCCGCTAGGAAAATTCCACTGACTTTCCTCGGAAAATCAGCCTTAACAGATAGTGTATATTGAATGTTGTTGACGTCATTCTTCTTTGATTTGACTGATGGATTACATGAAGTGGAATTTTCCGCCACTGTAAAGTTAAAATGGTTTCTACCTTTCCGCCACGGAAATATGCTGCTAAAATACGTCTTCAAAATTTTCTGCGCATGCGTTTGAACGGAATATTCCGCTTCCACCAAAAGATTCTGCCTAGTGTAAAATAGGCTTTACAATGACCTTAGTTTCATTGACATTTTATTTCTTGCTTCGCAGGGAAAAAATAATTGAAGATTATCAAAACAATCCAGTGGGTGACCTGATATCAATCAAGGTAATATATTTCACTGTTGCTTCTTGGGTGTAGTTTAGTGTGAGAAGGAAAAAGAGAACGTCAAATCGTTACAAAATTGAGCTATAAAATCAGCGACAATATCCCAACCACCTTATTTTCGTTGCAGAGGTTTAGGGACGGATGACTTTAATCCATCTGAAGCCATTGGTTCGAGAAATGAATTATCGTCTTGGACTTATAACATTATGTAAAATTTCTCAAAATGAAGCTGAAGCCTCAGTCAGCCACTGGCGTTGGAATTTTTAAAACCGGGTGGATAGTTTTTTAAGTGTATGGATTGTCAAATAGGGGGACAGATTTTTGACTCACCCAGCACCTTGTTTCTTTGCCTGACCATAGTGGTATGTTATTTAACATTATAGAGAATATTTTGCTTTTTTGCTTATGTTTGACCTTATCAAGAAGATTTCTGTATTTTTGCAGTGCAAACCATACCATTATAAAGATAAATGGGTTATCAAAGGAGATGCAGCCCATGCTATGGTGCCATTTTACGGACAAGGAATGAATTGCGTAAGTTTGCCATGAAATGAAACTGTAAACTGTAAAGAGGACTACTTTCATTTTCTTCCTTACGAACGGCGCTTCTTCGACTGTTCCTGTACCTTGGAACATGTACAGGTGTCCCAAAAATTATTCGACGTTTTTCGAAATTTGCATTCTTGATTTAACCATCAATTTTAGCATAGTATCGGTATGAAAGGTGGTCGAGACAGGGCGGTCCTACTCTAGTTCAAATGGTTTTCGTGATTTTACGTGAAAATTGTTTTTCAAAAAATTGAAAAGAACTCAAGATAGAGGGTCGCATTTGGTTCAATATTCAATATTCAGCTCAATGAAATCGAGCAGGAACATGCCGGAAAAAATGTACAATGTTTCTCTCTTGCATGGATAAAAAAGGAAAGATGGTTGATTTCTACTATTAAGTAATACCCTTTTCATCATTTTAATGGTAAAAACTGGACGAAATTTTAATTGAAATTTCAACCACTTTTCATGTAATTTCAGAAGCAAAATGACCAATAACTTAAAAATGGTACAACAGATTTTTGTGAAATATATCTTCTTACCTAAGTTAGCCCTTTCACTATCAAATTGCTTTTTTTTCGTTAAAAATAGTGGTTAATTCACAACTGCACGATAAGCGTACATCGAATTTTTTTGTTTTGATACAGAAAATCCCCGCATATAAGAGCCTACAAAAATAAGAACCTACAGGTGGTTTTTCCTAAATTATGCACCTCGTAATTAAGAACCTATTTCAGTTTGATGAAAAAATATGCTCTTATTAGTAAAGTCGATTTTTTGATCGTCCTTATCAAGTTCATTTTTGTCCAGTTGGCTGTTGAAATCTGAATCTCCTCCTCTGCTATTTGTAAGCTTAAAATTAGCTATTACGTCCTTAATAACATTGCCAAAACAAATAACAGGGTTGAAAATCCCTTGGTGATGACTCCTAACAGGTTTACACAAGGGACCCTTCGAATAAGAACCTTTATACCCTGACATTTATCTAAGTACATTTAAAGTAAGAACATAATTCAGCCTGACTCTCAAAAAAGTACGTTCTTATATGCGGGGATTTATTGTACTAGGCTGTTTAAGCAAGAAGACGCGAGTTAAGAAGAAAGCAGACGCCAGCATAATTATTTTGCTCGAGGAAATAAATTACAAAGCAAAATCAACTTCAAAACATTTGTGAATCTCTAGAGACTTTGTGTTCGTTCTGTTTTGAAACTGACAACCTGCTCTGCAAAAATGGAACGTCGAGGAGGAAAGCATAAACGTATGTGGGCATATTTACAAAGAATGGAAACACGAGAGGCAAACTGTTTTCAAGTAGTTCGCCTCGGCTTCTCTGGGAGGGAACAATTATAAAGTTGTGATGTTCCAAAGCATCCGCATTTTCAAAGATCCTCTTGTTGCAAAACAGCCTACTTTCTTGGCTAGGAAAAGACACCAAATTTTGATACTAAGTTTTGTGCAATGCCAGACCGGAGAAATGTTTGTTTCCCAGTTTTATCATCGACCAAACCACCGTTGTTGCCATTTTTCTAGTGGATACTTTGACATTAATTTGGTAACAAAAACAATTTTCTTCTTTCAGGGATTTGAAGATTGCTTGGTATTCAGTGAGATTCTTGAGAGAAACAACTTCGACATATGTGAGTTGTGATTTCACTTCTACTTAATTTACTCTAAGATTTGGAATATTCCTAAAATCTATTATATAGTGTACCGCTGAAGAGGGCCTAACTACTCGAAGAGAACAGGCATCAATTTGGTCTTTTGCGCTTTTTTATTTTCTTTCAGTGCTGACTAGTTTCACCCACTAGGGCATCTTCAAAGTAACTGATCAATTCGAAGTATCTACCTCTATTTATAGGAAACTAAATGTCCATAGGAGGTTAATTTGTTTACATATATCATTTTGTCCTTATAAGGTAAAAATTTTCTTGTCGTAGGTTGTTCTTGTTCTAAAATCTAGTATATTTATCAACAGTTTCTTAATTTATGATTCTTGGTATTTAGGTAGATTCTGAGAGAAAAGTTTGGCATAAGTAGGCTGTGATTTACTTTCTAATTTATAGTTTACTTTAAGATCTAAGATATTCCTAAAGTCTAAATTATACATAAGTTTGTAATTCGTGAATTTTTAGCAAGCATTGATTTATGTTGTGCCCACCTTAGTACAGTACAAAGCCACACATAGTAGCCATTCGTTTTAGACTTTAAAATAGTGGAACGAAGAGGGCTTACAGTAAATCCCCTCATATAAGAACCTACTTTTTTCAGGGACTGGCTGAATTAGGTTCTTATTTAAAAGGTACTTTGATTAATTCCAGGGTATAATGGTCCTTAAAGGTTCTAATACGAAGGGTTCCTTGTGAAAACCTGTCAAGAGTCGTCACCAACAGATTTTCAATCCCGTTATTTGCTTTTTAGCAATGTTAATAAGGACCCAATAACCAATTCTAAGCTAAGAGAATTTTTACAAAAATGTTGGCCATTAAGTAGGAGAGGAGGAGGTTCAGATTTTAAAAGCCAACAGGGACAACAATCAATTTAATAAGGACCATCAAAAAATCAATTTATGTAATAAGAATAAGTGTTTTTATCAAACTGAAATAGGTTCTTAACCCTAATTTAACCGGGCTTTTTTTGAACTAATATAGCCGGGAGGGAGGTGCTTTCCATCCCCCCTCTATAAATCGCCTTAGACTAATGGGAAATCGTTCAAACCTGGCAAGGGCGTAGTACTAACCATTCTTTACTGATTGGCAGATTTGGGTGTGGCCATCTCATTAGATGACGTCACTATGACCTCATAATGTTGAAAAATATTAAAATATAAGTTTCTCCAGCTAATTCGTTCTAAAAACAGAAAAAATATCATATGATTCGCTATTTTTCGTATTATTCATTCCTAACTAAAAAAATAGTACCTAAAGGTGTCTTTAGGCAGTTATTTGTGAAGAAAATGAAAAATATTGATGATGTCACAACCACGAAGTTGGTTTTACGACTAAAAATTGATACAAAACTTGCTAAAAATACTTTAAATGTATTGCAAAACACAATTCTATGCATTTTCTACAACTTCCGCTGGAAAAGTTTCAAATTTTGCAAAATTGACCCAAAATGGCAGCACATGTGACGTCATCATTTAAAAATGCTGATGTCAGCAAATTCCATTATTCTTGATAACAAATGAAAGCTCTTTGTTTGCTGATTCTTTTAAGGTATAATAATTCACATTT
The DNA here is from genome assembly GCA_004194415.1 of Aurelia aurita. Classification (NCBI taxonomy): domain Eukaryota; kingdom Metazoa; phylum Cnidaria; class Scyphozoa; order Semaeostomeae; family Ulmaridae; genus Aurelia; species Aurelia aurita. Next base: position 92,860 of record REGM01000025.1, on the reverse strand, counting down.
GAAACTAATTCTGGTTGTAAAAATATCAAAAACATTGATTTTGTCAATACCATCTTACAAATATGGTATTGTCATCTGTCATGCGACTCCCATTGTTCAACAGTTTTATTGTCAAAATGTAGCTAATAGATAATTAGTAATTGTCAGAAAGTTAGAGAGTCATAGCTCATGCTGTTAATAAATGCTCTGCAAATAACCGACAGGGGGGTGGAAAACACCCCCCCCCCGGTTAAATTAGGGTTAATTACAAGGTGCATAATGTAGGAAGAATAGCCTGTAGGTTCTTATTTTGTATGTTCTTATATACGGGGATCTACTATTCCATAGAAAAGGCATATACAGTGCATGCTTAGAGCCTCCGGCACTTTGTAACGATTTTCGTTCTTGTCTTTGGTGAAGGTCGCACCAATTTCAGAAAATATATCTTCCAAAATTTAGCCTAAATTTTCTTCTGAGCTGTTATGTGGCTCTCCTACAAGTTGAATCCAAAATTCTGTGTCCGCTACAAAAAAAATTTCTTTTTATCATTCATCAAAAGCCAGTTCGAAATTTGTTTTGATGTATTTGGTGGTCAAGAATATCATGGTATGGTATGGTATGGTATGGTATGGTATGGTATGGTATGGTATGGTATGGTATGGTATGGTGTGGTGTGGTGTGGTGTGGTGTGGTGTGGTGTGGTGTGGTGTGGTGTGGTGTGG